>JAAAKL020010274.1:0-14485 GCA_010016065.2 Carybdea cf. marsupialis auct. non (Linnaeus, 1758)
GTTCTGACACCAAGTTACAATACTCAAGAGCAAACATGTCAGCCATATTGATCTACTCAATCTATTCCACTAAACTGTCGGTCCCGGCCGTTACACACCATGCCCCAAGATGGTAGAGGCTAACAGTGTAACACAATTGCAACAAGTCTTGTTAATTGTGCTACGTGCGATGGATGGAAGTAGACATACTGGTCCTCATTATTCTCCTTAAAGAGGTTGTACATATAACTGAGCAACCTAATCTGTTTTTTAATTACTAGGCACCCTACCAATATCCAAGCAATATTGAAAGTTATCACTACGTTTTTAACTCAGTTATCATTTCTCCACCGCCATCCTTTACTTTTCCTGCTAAAACTGGAAATGTTAACTAGAAAAAATTAATCGAGGTCTTGTAATCCCTAATAAAGACCTCAGCAACATTAAAAAGAAGGTAACTTCATTATTCCTTGACTCCGCGGTTGGCTGCTGATTAGTTCCATGTCTCGTTTTCATTGACCTGTTATCTGATTTCTTGATTATTTTCTCCTAGAAAGTATAGAACAATGGTCTAAACATGATGGGTTCTATTACTTGCTATGAGAAAACTACATCTGTTGACGCAGTCCGTAACTTTTTTAGTGATTCAAAAAATGGCCAGCTTTCCTTGAAAATCTAGGGCAGGCAGAGGAACTTTCCCTCTGACGACTAGCTTGTGTAAACTGTGGGTAACATATCCAAAGCAAACTTTCGCGCTTGACGTGTGAAGTGCTTAGATTATAAACCACACTTAAAAAGCAGGTGACTTCAAGGCCGCGATGAAGAGGAATTCGTTTATGACAGCGTTGTAATAGTAGAAGTTAGCTTTCATCGGTAAAATGATAAACGATCTTTATACTAATGACATTACTGGTTCAACTCTTTTGAAAGTCCGAGAAAGTAAACGAGGTTGTTGCCATAGAGACGGCTATACGAGTTTATATCAATATGGTCGAGAATTTTGCCTTGTAAATATCATTCAGATCTTGGGCACCCGTCGAAAACAAATCTTGGCTCAGTAATTGCGTCGATAGTAAACAAATTAATCTGACAGAGGCTATGACTGATCTCTAGTTACTCCTGGGAAATGAGCTATATCCATAGTGGTACAAAGAAAGCTTATGGCGAATCTGAGTAACGAGCTTCTTGAAGAGGTGAGTCGTACTTAAATACAATTTAACAGGGTCCTAAGCCTTTCTTACCTGAGCTGACGTTACGCGTACTTCCCAAGCTGAGAAGTATCTCAGGTATCTGCAAACCTTTTGTTGTATTTTGGCATTTCTATATTGTTTTAAGGAACGTTTACTGAGTAACGGCTGCGACGGACTGTTAAAATGGACGATGATCAGAGCTTTTGAATCCCCTGCATTTATCTAAGCTTATCATATAAAACAAAAAGTAAACCTCGCAGAGATAATATAGATCTTTGACTGTCATTCGTCATGGCCGATTTGAAATTCGCTGCTTGCTTTATCTGTCCCATTTACACAGATTTGCGAAATTTAACTCCAGTCTATCCATTCCATTCTAAAGATATTGCTACCAGTAGCCCTATGTATTATATATTGGTCTTCCTCGGCCTCACGCATAAATTACTTATCATCTCCTCTTTGTGCTTCAATTTACAGTTTCCAGATGTGCTACCAGACGTCAATGGTCTATCGAAAAGGTGGACATGGAAAGAAGAGACCAATTCACTAGAATTGATCAGGTGAAAAAGAACTTAATTCCAACCTACCTCAATAAAAATATTCCAAATACATCATATTTCCAAGTTAAATAAATTGTTCTATTTTTTGAAATTATTACCATCTATCTTATTGGGCTTCACTGATTGTTGCGTCTTTTAATTTTTTTTTGAACCTCCGTGGGAATTGACGTGACTTGTTAAGCCTTATTTTGACTTTATTTTGATGCAATACATACATACTTGCAAAAGAAACTCTATTTAAAGCTGCTTTTCTCGGAGTGTTTTAATCTGACTACTTTATTAGTGCCATTTCCATGTGTTCTACTCAGGTTATTAATGAAGCAAATGGAGGTGGTATTTACAACATGTCACAGCAAGTTATTGGGAGTGACCTTCCAAATCATCAATAGACTATTATACTGTTTTGTATGATATCATACAGTGGCTCAGCTGATGTTATTGGTGCAAGAAGCATTGTTTTTAATCCCAGTCAGTCCCATAGAAAAGCGTGTTTATTTTGAATATTAGCTAAAACCAATTTTTGTATGATAGAGGAAATTGTATTCCTCAAATGACATTATACACCACTGTGACTGCAACAGTTTCAAAAAGATCTCTCCACCTCTGGATATTACGTTATTTCACTGTGAAGCTGAAGAAATAGTGCTCAGGTTACTAAATAGCCATTTTCTCCTTCAGAATCATTTATTTAACAGTGATAGATATATTTGTTATTCATTCGTTTCTATTGTAAATATGCAAGAGGCATTTTAGGAATGTAAAAATGGTATTTCATCCTTATTTTAACAGTGTTCATATCAAACAATTTAAATTACTTCTTTACAAACATTTATTTCTGATTTCACTTAGCAATCCTGGTGCAAGTAACAATGATAAGAACAACCTGTTAGTTTCAAAGAACAGAAGAGGAAAACCTGGCACTCATGGTATAACATTCTCTGATACCACTAAATTAAAGAGGTAGTAAATTACTTGTGCTTTGTTAAATCTCAGTTCTTTGTTAAATCTGACAGACCTGTCAATTTACTTTGCTTTTTCTGGCACTGTTCTCTAATTAAGCTTCCACTAGGTATGTCTATGTTATTTGTCATTCCTTTGAAATGAAAGGCAGTATAATAATGTCACAGATTAAGAAGTCACTACTAACAGTGGCCATGCTGCAACAAAGAAAATGTTGGAAGTTCATGACACTGAAAGATTATTGTAAACACATTTACTGATAATCCAGGTATAAAATGTTGAACTCTAAACCATAATTGATTTTGATAAACTGCTTTGCAATGTTTTCCAGTTTTTAAATGACGATCACCCCAATGAACAGTTTCATAATCCAGTTAATGAGGACTATCTTTGTAGCCAGATATCCATATTACATACATTATCTTTTGACAATCACTTCTGCCATTCTCAAGTAAAAGAATATAGCAAGACAATGTTTGTTTACAAGTATTGTAAAAACGTTCATGACGCATGTATATTTAAAATCTATAATAATTGATAATCTTCGGTAAGGTAAGGTGAGGAAATTTATGCAAATTTACTTACTGTTTTATTGTTAATTGTCATCTTGGAATGTCTGTAATATTCTATCTCTAGAGTTCACTACCTTCAAAATGTATTCATTGGTGTTCAGGATAAGTAGTGGACTGTTTAAACTGTATAGTCCTCAAATTGACTAGTTGTCTATTGTATCAATTTGATATGGAATTTTAAATAGGGTATGTAATCTACACCATAAATGAAATTAAATTATTCTATTCTGCTGAACTCACACCTTATTAATCAATTCTTTTGCAGCGAAGTTGATAAAAGCTAGCTTGTATTCTGTATAACATGCAACTACATATTTGGCTCACTAGAACTAATTATCTTTTTGCAGGGATGGAAACAAAAAAGCCCAGTCATCATATGCTGCAAATATTAGACCTTATGGGTCTGCAAAATCAAGTGCCAAACTTAGGACTTTGCAGAACAGAACAGTAACTTTAGATGATGTAAAAGGTACGTTGCACCCACATACTCACATTTTATATGTGTATATAAGAAACGACCAGACAGCCATGGAAAAATTACATTACTAAAATAGCTGTAGGGCACATAAGCTTGCAGAGTATTTTATTTTTTGAAGGACACAGAAGAAATTATTTAAAATGTAGCTATATATAAGATCAATGCAGAATTTCAATAGAATGTACAAGCATAAGGTAAAAATGTGTCAGAATGCACCATTCAGATTGATAAGGCTAGCATAACAGCTTCAAATTGAAAACTTTTGACTTCTCTTTCTCAGTTCTTGAAAGAGTTTTGTCTGACTAAGTGCTGCAGACTGTTCTTTGTAGAATCGAAGGGATGCTAGATCCCTTTTTGCTATACTAACTATACTGTCTATGCATTCATTAACACTCAAGGTATAAATGACTCAACCTAAATTTGGAAAACTTTTTGTTTTTCTTAAGATTTAGAACAGGGGGTCCTTTATCCCTCCATAGCTTGTATGCACATTTTATAGATGTACATTTTTGTTTTTAAAGACTGGAGTAATCTCACTAGTGGGTAGGCTCTTCATATTTTTATACCAGCCAGATCTACTTAGCAGACACTGTAGGCAAGATAAACATGTGGACATTGCAGACATGGAGACATGTTGCACATGTGGATTGGGCCATATTCCTCTGTTTCTATGTCTGCATGTTAGATATGGCACCATTCCATGAGTCAAAACCAATTGTTCTCAGAATGGATGATATGCCCCCTATGGGAGTGTAAGACCATCAAATGCTTTATGGGCCTAATTTGAGCATCTAAGGGTCTGATGGAATCATTAGTGGGTAGGAACTACATACCATCAGGTTGTAGGTTTGTTTCATATTAGACTATGCATAAACTGAATTCAAGTTCTTTGACCCTTGTTCCTGTAATGTGTATGAACACTACTTCAATTACTACCCAACAATGTGTTATAGAGTTCCTGTATATAGAATTTAGGCAAGATTACTCCAGTTGCCAAGATCTTTGTACCTAGCATCATACGTGTCCTTGTCCCCTCTCTCTTCACCCAAAAGACCCTAACAGTTGATTACATTTTTTTGGGGGGGGAGGGGGCAGCTGATGTCCCCTACATGTGTGAGCTCATGGTTACAGTAATAACTTTACGAACCATCAAACTTAGGATAGCTAATGCCTATCCAGAAAGCAAAACAGGTTTCAGTTCAGTTCTATTGCTACTGACCAAACAGAGGAATCACTTCTATATTGCTGAAAGAGAGGGGCTGTGTTATCACCTAACAACATAGACAGGGGCGGGGAAGATAAAGCAGATTGGAGGGCAAGTAGGCTGGGTTCTACTTTTCTTTTTCACGTTACACAGTATGTGGAAGCAAAATCTGTTGTGTGACTCAATATGCATATTTTGCTGTGAATGTGACACAATGTCTGTCACAATCAATTTCAATTTTGATAAAGCTAAAAGGTGGTCACGAAAAAAAAAAGATTTGGCAAATCTTTGAGGGGGTCATTGGGGAAAAGTTTGGTAACCACTGAGTTGAACTGATGAAGAAGATATTACACACAGCTAATATGAGCCATACAAAACCTGCCTGTGCTCATGGTTTGGTATGTGATAATTTGTACTAGTTAAGAGGTTACAAAGGCTTCTTGTTTGATGGTCTGCCCATTTTTTTGTCTATGGCTTAGGTATTAAGTAAGGGTAATGACTGAAATAATTTGCTTTGTGTCATGACTGAAACACTTGCAGTGATGGATAACCAGTTTAAATGGGCCGTGCAATATCTGCATCCTCAATGTGGTCTGATATTGTAGTGCCATGTGTAAAATGTGGACATAAAACAGCTGACAATGATCTTATGCACGTGTTGTTGACGTTTGTGTTGCCCATGTTGTACATGTGCACCGGTGATGCCAGGTTATGATTTTCTGTCATGCATGAGACATAGTGATACCTCATCATACGCAAAGTTTCTAGGTAGTAGCCTACATCAGCCCTGGCAAAAATAGGGACTGCATCATCTTTCATTTTTGCAATTTAAGAAATAATACTTACAACTTTTTTAAGCATTATTACTTTAGTTGATTAATCGATTAATTTTTTCTTTTATAAAACATTTTTGAGTTTCACAAATAATGAAAAAGAACATTTCACAAGAAATATTTTCCAATGTTGTTAACACTCTCTCCTTTATTTAGAAGCAGCCTTGGAGCAACTAGCTGACATAAGTGAGGTCCCACATGCATTCAAGTTGTGTTTCAGGTATCACTACCTTTTTGTTAGAGTGTAGGTCAGGATCCAGAGAGGAGTTTAAGGGGTTGATTTAAATCCAGGGGTTAACAAAAGAACAACATCACAAAATGATCTCATAAATTCCTTTGTGATATAATTTTGATCTCAACAGCACCCAGAACAAGTTCTGATCTCCTAATGTAAAATCTACTACCCTTCCTTTTATGAATAATCGGTCAATCAATGTCGGGTAGTGATTTTCATGAAAGCAAATGCCACCCCTTTTTGCTGAATCTGGCCTTGGTATCTGTTACTATTTGTAATGTATTTACTTATCCTCTGTGTCAGGAAATAGTGTTTAGATATTCAGGAAATAGTGTTTAGATTTTCAGGAATGGCGTTTAGAATGCTAATGACATTGTGTTTAGAATGCTCAGGAAATGATGTTTAGATGTCCAGGAGGCAGTGATTAGATGTACAGGAAATAGTGTTTTTACTTGTTCAGGAAATAGTGTGATTAGCCACATGTCACTGATGTGGACCTTTGTTGATTTCAAATTTGATTTGGAATCTGGAAGTGTATATTTCAACATTTATTTAAACATAAGTTATAATCGAGGACAACTAATACATGTCAAGTCATTCCCATAATCAGATTCATGCTTGTAATGACTCGTTTCTTTCTTATCACGTCTGCTGATATGACCATCTGCCCCTTTCCATTATCATTCAATTGCTCAGTGGAGAGTTTGATCTCTTATACCATCGATCATAATCCTGACATCAATATGATAGCTTCAAAAATTGCGCAATTTCACATCAAGCCGTTTCTTTATCATATCATATATCTTTTATCTCATTTACCGATACTCAGATATTCCTCGTATTAACTACCGTCTACTCACGTGCCATTTTCTTGTATTTTGACTGTGCCGCCGTACAATCTAAGGCATACAAAGTTGAGTAGCGGACTATTGTTGAAGTGCAAAGGCCCTTTTTTGCTTTTACTAGCTTTAATTGCATTTACAAGGTATTTAGTTCCCCTTTGCTTAAGTTTCCGAAAATTTATCTTCTGGTTGTTCGATGGCAAGTCAGAATAAAAGCTATCTGTCAAGTCTTCTTCTTTAAAGTTGATTTATATGTTACTATTTTGTAAAGTGTGTTGTTCAGTCGCCGGATTTCACGGTCGTTGGTCTCAGCTAGAATCCGGCCAATTTTTGGAAAATCTGTGACACAGCAACTGAATCACTCTCGATTTTGACATTGTGGCTGTGCGTCAACCGTCGCTATGCAATGACTTTCACCGAAGCCTAACCTCCATTTCTGATAGAAGCATATCGAAGTAACACCGTGTAGCCGTTTCCAAGCATAATCCATTTATTTTACAGTTTTAGTACACTGATGAATTTTTTTGATGCCAAACAAACCAGGGGCATTATGACTATGCATTTTCTTTTCCCATGCATGGCTGTAATATTTTATCATTGAAATTTACCTTCTGAATTAGGGTCGCCGATTGAACATGTGGAATAAGCTGTTTACAAATAAGTTAAAATTCTAATCACGTCTGTTGTGCTCACAAGTCGTCGAGCGTGTTGTGGAGCCTATTTACACGTACGACCAATCTTGGTTTAGTCACGTGGCAAAAACAACCGTTTATTGGCCGGACAAATCGTGGCTTGTAAATCAACTTTTAGTTCAATATCAAATAGTGCCGCCTCTGTTATCCAAATCCTTCCTCTGCTCTCCACACTGCGTTTGCTTTAGATAGCCCACCTTTGAAACCATCTCTGTGTTGATTAAAGTTACATAGGACAACAGTGGTCTTTCCCTTACTTTCGTCCTGCTCCACTTTTCCGATATACAGAGATGCTCCAATTAGCCCCTCTTCATAGCAGGACCAAAGAAGGATACTTTCTTTTCCCAGATCTAGACCAACAGCTAAACCTTTCCACCCTCCCTTCCGCACGCGTCTTTGTTATGGTGTTTATAAATTAAATTCATATCTCAGTTTATGGAGTATCAGCATCCAATGGAATCCCAAGACTGCTCATAGCCTATAGGTGTTCTCTGGTTTAGAATGGTGTCTTGCTTTGGTATTTCCTCTCGCTGCATTGAGAACTGACGGATTCACTCTACCCGTTTGCTTTCCGTTAGTGCCCGCAGCATGATTCAAAGTATGTCGTAAGTAGCACTAATGCTGATTCATAACCTTTATTGTGATTTACAGTAAGGAACTTAAGTGACTCCTACAATGATATTTGAATACCCTCTCACTTTTTGCGAACTCCTTTACAGAAATTTCGGTATCAGGTGGGCTAGCAAAATATTTATAATTTATTTAGAGATCACTACTAAAAGATAAAATGCTCTGCATAACAGACTTAGCACGAACACTCTCAACATTGCAATTTATGGCTGATTTTATCCCTCTATAGCTCGTTCCAATTTGACGACTTTCTTCTCATGCTGCTCTACTATTTTGAAGCATTCTTGGAGAGACTAGCCGTAGAAAACAAACCCAAGCCAATGGCAACGTAAGTTTATCACAAATGTAAGGACTAGTGTATTGAAACGAAGCCGAATAGATTTTGACGTAACCCGACTGTACGGCTCACACGTCATTGAATGACATAAAAATCCACACACGTGATGTTCCTTCAGTTAAATGTGTTGTGACATATTTGTCAAATTAATTTCACCGTTTTAAAGTTGTTGCTAAAGAGAATAAATGGCGCGGGATTACAAGCAACTCTCAAAGAAAATGCTGTCTTTGTTTGGAGAAGATGTTGGCACATGTTGCCAACTTCACCTACTCAACACGTCAGAATGCAGCTAAGTGGGAAACAAACTAAGCCCTCAGCTTGTTATTTTGGTAGTTTGAAGAGATACTAGAGAAAAGTGAACCATTGGGATTCGAACCCGGGACCCACGTGCTACTCTACCAACTGAGGTATGGTGACAGCTATGGTGACAGCTATGGCGTATTATAAGTAAAGACATTTTACTATTTCTTATTTAGCACTTTGTTGTTTATATTTTCTCATTTCGCTTTCCTATTGCTCCATTATTTTGCTCGTTTATTTGTTTTATGCATCGCTTATGTTTAACTCTCCAACTCTCGACTCTTCGTAAACGAGAATCGATTCCATCCTAATGAAGTTTTCTATTTTTTAGCGAGCCAAGTATTGAGGAAAAAGCAGCGATTTCGCTGCAAGTAGCGAAACAGGATGCAGCACAAAAATTGGTTGCAGAAAAGTATAGTACTTTACTTCTGGGATTAGGCATGCACGAGCAACATCACATGGCATGTGGAAGGTATAGTGTGTCATCTACTGTATTCAGTCTGCTTGAGATTCGTTGTTTAGACTCGTTAGACTATTAGTTGGTCCGTTGCAATCGTAAGTCCTTGGTAAAAGACGACTTTCACACTTCATTTCCAAGAGGAAACTAGCAGGTAATTAGGAGGCATACTAATGTTGATGAAGTACATATCATTTACTTAGCATTCTCTTTATGCAAAACGCCATCAAAGATGCTGTCAAACCGACATGAATTTTGAGACCAAGGTCTGCTTTTGATCCGGTTATTCACTGACACGCTTAACCTGGCGAATGTAGATGGCAACCATCTGTTATGCTAACTTGTGCTAACCATCACCGGCTTGCCGCAAAGTTAAACCCCGTTACGGAGAAGTACTGTAGAGTGTACATCTCTTTCATGTATTTTGAAGCAGCTTCTCACACTGTTTGGCGGCTCCCTGGCAGCAGGCAAAAGGTTAAATGTATACTCAGGATAGTGAAGGCGTACTTCAAATATCACTTGATCTTGAATAACCTAGACCTCCAAACCCAAAAGCTCGATTCTTAAGGCCTGGTGACCACCAAATAATGAACAGTTCCATAGCTTTGAAGAGCGATGTAACATAAATATGACTCGGAATTTTCTTCAGATTTTACTTTAGATCAATTACTTTTGATTTGAGTCTCTATAGCTTTGAATACTAATACGGTGCCACAAGAGCTTCTCTCTGAAAATGGATTTTGATGCGAAGGATTGTATGATATTATAAGAAGTAATTTGTTTGATGGTGATATTAAAAGCAAAATTGGAAACAAGGAAAGATTGGGGGGTTATCTATTGTTTACTGCGGGGGAGCAAGTTGAATTTATTTGAACAATTTTTACACCTTATGGCTTTTTACTCTGATCCCACCCCCTAATTATTTTAAAATAATTATGGATTTGATGTATGTTTTTCCTGTTAAGAAACGCTTAGGTTGACTAACTATCCTGGTGATTATTTGATGTTTTAAACGTTTCTCATCCAAACAAACAGTCTCAAAACATCAAGTAGCTGGACTGTAACCCGTACTATTTATTGTTTGGGTGGATGCCCAATTAAGAAATCTGGAAATGTACTCCCTATATCATTATTAGCCCCCCTACTTTACACTTTAATCATATAATCGAGCCGCCGTGGCCTAGTGGATAATTTCTTCGGCTTAAGTTAAAGAGGATGAGGGTTCGATGCCTGGAAGGCCAGTGGAGACGTCAAGGAGGGCATGCGATATTAAAGAGCTCTATACTGCAGCACCAAGTCCCAAATACATGGGCAATAGTCAAATCTATCTACCCGGGAAAGACTTTAAATGGAGAAGAAAATTTAAAACATGGTATAATACCCTGAGGGTCGTACTCATGCCAAACAGCCTATACTCATTCTAATACACATCCACGCGCTTTTTTCTAGTATTTATTGACCGATCAAATATTCTTATGGGTCGTGTGATTTACTAGTACGATGTTTAGTTTTAATCTGCTCCGTAGGCACGAAGTGCGACGCATTTGAACCTCACAAAAACTGAACGAGAAAGTTGTGATTCCTCATTATCGTGTTCCTGGAGATCAGCTAACTTCAAAGCTATCTTTCATGGAATATTCAATGTAGAAATATGTGTAGCGTGCATTTAATAACCTCGCTGCATGGAACATGAGACCTCGCTGTAAAATTAGTGAAAGCTGTTCTATGTTATTATGAGTTGTTTTTTCCAGATTTACTTGTCACTTCATTTATTTTATTACTGAACAAGTGAAGAAATACTCAACAAACATACGAAAGACAAACAAACATAAGCTCATGACAAAGACTCACGAGATGATAAACGTCTACCATCTAACAATATAAGAAAGATCGTAACTGCCCCTATTACATTTCCAATTTTAAAGTTAATTTTTTAAATGTCATTAGGGAAGTGGAACATATATCTGCCACGAGAGCAAGCCCACACAAAGATGTGTGTGATACAGAAGTTACTGGTTTTACTTCTCAGACAATAATTTGGAGCTATTTTTAGAGAGCGAATACTCATGTGTTTTCCTATACGAAACCCATCTAGCTTACTGTATTATGGACTAGGAGCAAAGATTAATGAACATCGCTATTTAGAAAACGTTGATAATTCAAGTAACGAGCCCTCATAAAGTTGATGACAGAGACACGAATGTTTGTTTTCTCTCGAATGCCATAAAAAAAGATATTATGAGGGAAAAGCGTAATTCAGGAAGCTGTTTAATTTGGTACAATTCTTTACAACATGCCTCCCAATATCTTTTGTACTATGATGCGTCAGTGTACAGTGTCAGTTTCGGGATGGGGATTCCAAGATAAATCATGTCCATTAAAAGGTCGTGAACTGCTATGTATAAACTTACGCCCTTCGTATTGTTTGGTAGTTCCGTCATTACTAAAGCTTCTTATTTTGTGCCTTCTTCAGCTTCATATTTGTGGTAAGGAAACAGTTGAATATTTGCTTTGTTCCCTGTGCCTTGTCAAAAACTATAGCAGTTCAGACTGACATTCAAAGCAGCTGTTACTTTAACACGATCAGTCATTTATTCGTACCGTTTCGCATTGTCATTTCAGAGTCAGCTTGCCATTTTATTATTGTTGGTTTATCTCAGAAAATTTCCGCGAAACCCGTTACCCATGATTTCAGAATAGTCTCAGCTTTCGTCTAGGTTTGTACATTTAGAGTGTTAAGAAATGCAGTTTGATAAGCCGAAATATCCAGGTTTCTTATATACTTTGGTATTTTCCATACATCTTCTATCAAAGAGCCGCCTTGGTCTAGTGGATACGTTCCTGGCCTTCAGATCAGGAGGGTCAAGAGGGTTAGATTTCAAGTCCCGGAAGGGGCCAATGGTGATGTCAGGAAGACGGAGACGGAGAAAAAAAAATCAAATCAGTGTCGCGAACCCTTCGACCCCACTGTGACCATATGACCCCACCCTTTTGGCCTTACGACCCCACATTTCAGAGCAGCGGAACTATTACTAAGTGTGCTTTGCATCTGAAGGTAGTTATTACTTTCATCTTTGCAATAGATAGCGATATTTGCATATCACGGATGGCACATGTCACAGCGTTTCATATCAGCAAAACCTACAGCTGTATTACACACAATTGTGGTTTTATATTTCAGTAGTTATCGATTATTCATAGATTAAGTAATGTGGCTAGTAAAGTGCAGCTGTTCATAGGGGATATCTTTAGCCTTGCTTGCCGAGTAATCCATGCCCAGGAAATATCTTCTTATTCCAGCAAGTGCCTAACGTTGCTAGGTCACTTGATGGATTAGCATAGGCGAGATGCGTACTAAAACTACCACAGAATCAGCAGGACACCGGTTCTTGTCGGTGCAAAACGGAGGACTGATCCTCTTTCTAAAGTGTAAAAGAGCGCCGGTATTTACATGGAAACTTTTATTCATCTTTTAATAAACCCTTATTTTTCTGACATAGACAAAGAAAATCGCACACCAAAATGGACCGTGGTCTTTATGAGGTAAGACACTCCCACTAAAAATACTACATATGGGCACCAAGGCAGTTGCCCTTTTTGACCTTTGAACTCTTTATGTTATTTTGGTATATCTGCCAAAGAAAAGCCAGTCGCTGAGTAATTTTTCAATAAGTTTTTTTTATGTTTCCTGCAATAAGGAGTAGTTTACATATCGATACTCTTTACTGCTGAGTCAGAATTAGGGATAATGGTGCCACTGCACCATAGAAGATAATGCTGCTACACCAGTGGTCTTTGTTTCAAATCTCGTTTGGGTCTGTGGGTTGATGTTGGCCAGGGCTTGAAGCACTTTGACCCCTAACAATGACTGCAGTGTTGTGCCAATGCAGATGTTGTCTTACTTTATGCATCCCCAAGATGATACGTTCTTGGTTTAGTTTGGTGTCAAAGTAAAACAACTGGAGAAAATAGGGGCCGTCGCAAATATGAAAATGATATGCTATAGAACCCCTATATCAACTCACTAATGTAGTATGGCATTTTGTTTTAAATGGGGATATAAGAAGAGTACTCATGCTGTAAAGACTGTAATTTGTATGCCAGTTTGAAAACGTGATAATCCAAAGCGCGTAATCATGAAAGTTTCCTGTTGCCAAGGGTTTCTCATTTCTGAATATTCTCTTGCTAATTTTCTTTATTTCTCTTTATTGTCGTTAATTTTGTCTCATCCTCAAAGCGACAATTGGGTTTGTTCGTGATCGCAATAAGGGAAAATAAATGTGTCACTTTTATGTCAAAAAGATCAGATCTGTTTATTCAATTATTAATGAAATAAGCCTTAAGAATTATTATTGTTTTTATATTCACAATTCTTAAATCCATCTTAAGTTCAGAAACATTCATATAATTTTAAATATATATACATATACCAGTGACGTACTAATGTATATGTACTAGTATGTATACTAATATGCTTCCTCGTTCAAAATCCGCCCTTATGCCGATTTCAAACTATTTCAAACGTATTTTGCCAAGATAAGAGTTTCCTCTTTATCGCAGCCATTTCAATGTTTCTTGATACATTTTTAGACCTTATACCGCTTCTGTGTATACATAGTATGGATCACGTTTAAGCGTCAAGAATTGAAGTTAATTGAAAAAGAAGTCGGAAGGTAAAGTAAAGCAACATCATTTGTTCTTTAGGGTTGTGGGAGTATCGGTACTATTTAAAATTGTTTAAGAGTGAACACTTACAACTCTTTTTTGTAAAGAATGAGTTGGACTTATTGAATTGGATGTGACAAACGGCAGTTGTTATGACATATTTGATGGACAAATGTTTTGAATTTCCAGGGAACTAGTGAAACTTCGAGGTGCCTAGAATTAGACATATCGAACCACTTGTGATAAGGTGTTTTGTTGTTTACCACCCATGGAATGTAATTGCGTCAAACCCTTTAGAAACCCCGTGTAGAGTATGTTATGGATGTTTAAATGTATACGATCTTTCTGTAAGATCATGGTCCATGGTAAGCTTTTGCAATTACTTTGATTTGTATATATATACATTAATGCCAGTAAAATACTAAGTCTTTCCAACCTCAAGGTTGAAGATCCATGTTTGGATTCAAAGGCTGACATTTCCTTATTACGTATATAATCTTGAACAGGTAGAAATGAAAAAAGCCAAGTCGCAATAGGCAGAAATCACACAA
>JAAAKL020010275.1:0-14484 GCA_010016065.2 Carybdea cf. marsupialis auct. non (Linnaeus, 1758)
AGTATTTATTAAAAAAAATTAAAAAAAAAAAAAAAATATATATATATATATATATATTGCGTTTAAGAACTACTAGACCTATACTTCCTTTTGAATTTTCTTGCCGACCGTTTCAAAGATTAACCTCTCAGTATCTTCATAACATTGCACCAATGACCATTTCCGGCCACTGCCATAATACCGACCTATGGCATTGTTTTCATATGACATATACTGTTTTCTGAGATTTTCTCCATTATTGGCGGCTACCAAACAGTATTCACAGCGCAAAAAGATCGGATTCTATAGACAGGTCTATCAAACTTGTAAAGAGATGAATAGTTCAAAATCCAACATCCTGTAAGCTTTGTGCTGGGGGTTTTTTTGAAAATAGCTTTTGCTGATGCCGTGTTTTTAATGATGGCGTCATCATAAATCAATCACATGATTAAATTCAAAAGGTATCTGAGAACCTATATATGGCCCAAGCCTTTTAAGCAAGGTAAACTTGAATTTCTGTTTGGCGGATGAAAAATGTACCTACGCACCTCAAAAAATGAATCACCTCAAAATCTGGGCTGGAGCAAAAAATGGTATCTTTGGCGACAAGGTCAACCTGATTTGGTAATGTCGATTAAGGGAGTGGTTGTAGGTCTACAAAGAAGATGTCGGTGGGAAATACTTGAGCAGGGATTCTATTTGGCCGACGGTGTTTTCCAGTAAGGACTTTGTCTCCAATACTTATTTGTATTAAGATAGTAGCTTATCATTGGCAAAGTTATAAAGTATATCATAGGAAAATTATTTACTTGAAACCATACAAAATTACTTACAAGAACAGAGCCTTGTGGTACACAAGTGTAATGGTAGGAGCTTAAAGAGATACTAAGCAGTTTAAATATACGTTCTGTAACACAGCGAAGTAATAGAATGGCATCAAACGTAAGATATATGACAGGAAACTATTTACAAATTGTAATTGCGTACGGGTGTACCTATCAGGTGTTTATATATGTGTGGCCGTGTGATCAAGTGGTTTAAGTCGCTGGCTTGAAACTGGGAAGCACCGGGGTCAAACACTACAGTCAGAATTTCGATTTCGACAAGGTTCCTATCTCTAACCGTACGGGGAACCTTTAGCAAGTGCCCAGACCATAGCCACGCGCTCATCAAATCATATTAGGGAATTTGGGAGAGGAATCTGTTCAAAAGACATCGTTGGCCAAGTTAGCACATTTAAGACAGCAATTGTTGGTTTAGGTGTCCAGACGTGTTCAGTCACTGATCAAGCAGTAGTGACATAGCGGTAGAGTGTCAGATCAAGCAGTAGTGACACTCCGAGGATCGTGAGTTCGAACCGACCCTGAGTTTGCCTGCTACGATCCCGGATGTGCTGTGCTCTGTCATCTGCTCTCGTGAATTAGGAAACTATGTTTCCAGGGATAGGACAGAGGGGGACTACATGCAAGAATAGTGAGAATAGCAAGCATTAAATAGCATAAAAAATAAGTCTGAACAGATTGTCATCCGAAAAGGGAAAGTAACAATTTCCTAGTAGTGGCTTCGGCCAGGGTGAATACAATAAAAAAAGCTGGATTCACACCAACACTTAAAAATAGCCAATGCGTTCTGTGCGCGCTTATGACAGCATGAACTGCAGGTGGGATCTGCAGGCATTTTCTAGTTAGGAAATTACAATACGCTTTTGCAAATATCTAGAAATTGCGACTGTTAATTTTGCATACAGAAGGCCCATTACCAAATATGCCTATTCATACTTCGCGAAACTACAAGATGATGACCATGTTGTTGTCCAATGCGTTTGCAAAGAACTTTCTTACGATAGTATATTCTCCGCTTTCACAGCCCTCCTGACTGAAAGTCATTTTGTTGCTTTGATCTAGAGATGGCAAGGATGAATGGAAATCACATATTTGGTTTAGCCATTTGATGACCATCCATTTGTGGGAGAGGGCTTTTGTCAAGAATAAATCTCTTCTCAAGGACCGGTATTTGATGTCATATTTCTTGAAAAATTTCTCATCCTTGACTGTGAAACTGAAGAAAGCAATGAAAAGTATCAAGAACAACAAGGTACCAGGAGGATATCAAATTGAGGTGGAAATGCAGAGTGGTGGAGGAGAAACTATTAACAGAATAACTGCCAAAGGAGTGGAAGAGTGCCGTCACCACACTCATATTCAAGAAATGAGATCAGAAAGTCTAGCAAACTTCAGGAGACTACAAACTCTTCATCATGAATTTGAAGGATCGACTGAACAGAAAATTAAATGAGCACCAACCACCGCAATAAGACGCATATAGAACAAGTTACTACACCATCGATCACCTACAGTCAGTGGTACAAATACTCGAGAAACAAATGAGTGCAGGATACACATCTCTGCGAGGTTATTCATTCAATACAGCCCAAGGTGTTCTTTGATGAACTTAAAGAGTATGATGTCGAGGATAAATATTTCAACATCCTCAATGAAACGTATGAGAGAGACGCCGCACAAATAAGAATAGCACCTCTGGCCAGGAAGGTCCATGTCATGAAGGGAGTAAGACAAAGTGATACATTATCATCAGTAATGTTCACAGTGGCATTAGAAGAAATATTTAGGAAGATCAAATGTGAAGACGGTTTCAGCATCAATGGAGAACGTCTTACCAACTTGATGTTTGCAGATGATATCATTTCGCTAGTGGAAAAACTGTTAAATGACTTGAAAACGGACGGGAAAAGGATGGAATGAAAATAAACCAAACTAAGACAAATATCATGTCCAATAAAGTTGGAGAAAAAAAAGAGATGAAACGGGGTATAAAGCGATATTGAACAATTGGAAGAGAGGAATTCAACTATTTGGGAAGATTGTTAACACCAGAAAATGAGAAAAGGATTATGGATACAGTCGTACTGCCATCGATGACATATTGACCAGAGACATGAGCGCTTGTCTTGATACGAAACATCCAGGCAGTGGTCCAATGAAGTATAAAAGGAGCAATGCCTGGAATCACAAAGAAAGACAAAATCAGAAATGAAGTTATAAGAGCACGGACAAAAGTGGAAGGCACCTCCAAGAAAATTATTTAGGCGTCGTTACAAGTTCCTGTGAATTCAATTCATAGGAGAAACACTTAATTAAATTAACTCCATTTTCCAATTTGTTCTTGCAGTTATTTATGAGGATACGTTGCGAGTGGTCTATGTTAATGTCTGATTTCTTTACTTCTTTATCGAAGCAAAGGCAGCGTATCTCTGTATACAGCTTCTTCATATAAATTAAAAACGGATGGAATAGGCAGGGATATGGATTGACATCTTGACCTACCATAAGCTAAAAGAACATAAGTGGGATAGGTATGTATATGTTACGAAGATTATGTGATCAATAATTAGACCTTTGTTGTGTCTCATGGTTGCAACAGCAAGTGGAAAGTTATTGTTAAGAAGATCAAGACATCATGTTGCACGCGGCCTACATGAACTTTTGGAAATGACTGAGATTGTTTTAAGTATTTGAACTTGTTCATTAGATTAATGATTTATTAGATTAATGACACACTAGCTCGAATAATACTGCATTGTCATACTCCGTCTCTCCCTCCCTCGCTGAATGCGGTTCTTCGCCTCTTCCTCCTCGCCTGATGATTTATTCATTCCCTGTCTCTTCTGCTGACCCACTCACTCCATCTCTATCTTGATGAGCCACTCTCCTCCCGTTTCTCACGGTTACCAACTCTATAAGTCAAGTGAGGAACGGCTGTATCGAATACCAGTGACCGGAGTTCGACCGACACTACTTTTTACAAATGACTTGTTTCATCGATAATCTAGCGTTGCATAAATAAATCTAAGTTTACAATGTAACAACCAACCATTATCTTTAAGCTTGGCATTCTGAAACTACAATGACCTCTCGTTACATCGAAGTCCAGGGAGGACCGAAAAATGTTCGAGAGATCTTGAGAAATGACGGTGAGTTGGAAATCGTCATGAAGCGGCGGATTTGTGCCAGATAGAACAGAGCCGACATATCAAGAGATGACTGTATTAGTTTCTACCGAAATGACTACAAGAAAAGTATGATCCTTTTATTTTGCCTATTGCTTTATAGCAAAGGTTAAGAATGTCTCCTATGTCTCTCTCATAGGAGACATGGTGTCAAGAAGCCTCTTCTCTAGTAAAATGAAGTTTAGACACCGCTGGTAAGAAAATGCAAGCCCTACAAAAATTGAATACTGTATCCTTTACGTTCTGAAACTTTCGATGGTCTTAAAATCTAAAAAAAACCTCAACACCGTCACATTATCTTACAAAAAACTTTCAAAGACATTAAAAAGGGGCTAAAATAGGCCATACGACAAGTCTTAGAAATAATACAGAGAAAGAGACAAATTTGAAGAAACCTCCACCACTCAGGACTATTTTGCTAAATTACAGCAGCTGATATTAACAAAGTTAACCGCACAGACGGTCTTATTTGGATTGACATGATCAAATGTTCTTTATAATTTCAGATGCCGATGGTGACCTTCAATATTTTGCAGAACATTAATGAGAGGTATTGGGCAAGAACGTCTTTGGACAGACAGATTTAAGAGTCCTGTACGTATAGCAGATGCAGGCTATAAGAATGATCTCGGGTCTGTGTTTCAATTAGCGGTTTTAACAAACTGTCGTTCCTTGCCACCACAAATAATTCTTATCGTCTCCTTATTCTAAGTAGTCTTAGGCAGCGTACGCTTATGTTATCATGGTATGTCGTGGTAGCTAAGCGTTTCTCAGTTGAGTTTTGTGCGCAGCTGATTGGCATCGAGACAAGGTATTTAAGGAATTTGCATTCATTCGTTGTGAAAATGACGTCACTTACCCCTTGCTGTGCGAACAGGGAAAGTAGTTCTAATTTGGGATGGTTTCTTTGTCGATAGTGAACCAGTGTTTTACAAGAAAGTACTGTGACTTTAAGATTGTATTACTAAAGGCTAAATAGGGAATGGCACATTTCCAGATACCCTCCTGCCTCATTTAGAGACAGAATCCCCCACCACCTTCTCCACAGGGTTAGGGTTACGGTTAGGGTTAGGGTAACGGCTAGGGTTAGGGTGGGGGCATCAGGAAAAGTTAGTGGGGTCACTTTTTTTCAGTGCAGTTATAAACAATAGTTGTGGGGTGTATCTGGAAAAGTACCCAGGAGACTCTTGGAGGAGGAGCGTGGTAGGGTTCCAAAAACAAACAATGTATACTCAGAATTTAACTGCATCCACTGTAAATTTTACAGTTTAAGACGTTTCCAGCCAAATGAGCGGTTTACTTGCTTTAGCAGTTGTTTCTATTTTCTTCATTTTTAGAAGGCAGAACAAAACTAATAATCGACCTTACAGCCATTGTAAGAATTTCAAGCATATAGTCACTTGGTAGACAAGCACATAGTCACTTGGTAGACAAGCACAACAGGATCAAGTTCTATTTGTTTGTAAAAACAAATAATATAAACGGATGATTTTTCTCGTTTCCCTTACAGCGATCGATAGTCTCACTTTTGGTACATCGTTGTTTAGCACATCAATCTTCAGTGCAATGAACAGATGCTAAGCAAAATCTTGGTAGATTTTATAAATACGTTGGGTGCCATGCCATGTAACTATCTTAAATTAGAACCCATTTCTGTAACTAGACTTTATTTATTTTTGATGTCTTTTCCCTTAAGGATTGGCAGTGGCGTCTGGCAGCCTTAAAGGATGATGGGGCAGAGTATTAAGGGATGGAGTTTTGAGGCGTTGTGACGAAATTCTCGTTTGAACCACTCCCTTTTAATTGTTTCCACTCCTTTTTTCCATAAAAACGATCTATTTCCATATCATGATCTATCTTCTAACTAAAAACAAGCAGCCATCCCCTTCATGCGCATCATTCCTCTGGAATTTTAGATGTTTCTACTTCAATTGTGTTTACCTCTGAATCGATGAGATTTTCTCTTCCACAGCTACGTTGTCAAATTTCCATGACTCATGTCGCAGTGTGAGCTTAACAATTAGAGAACGAGAACCATTTCCATGATTACTCATGGGGCAAGTGGACTAGATGCTCCTTTTTGACGAGTCTTAGCTAATGAAGTGCTTACTATTTACTCATCATCCGAAAGAAAACAATAGCCCTAGTGGGGCAAGACACCATAATACCCCTCCTCATCAAGATCGAGGTTTAACAAAAAAACTATCAATCGCAAACTTCCCAGGCCGTACGATGATAACAATTTATTTGGAAGAAAGAGTATCAAAAAGGTCTGGATTAGCATTTTCTAAACGCAAACAGTAATGTACTCAGTCTCGATATATATTGTCCACAGCATTTTTGAAAGTTTTTGGAAGGACAATGCCCCACACTTACCCCTGCAAGAGCCGCTACTGAGGATTGGCCCTCGTAAAAGCAAGCAAGCGAGCGAGAACAAGGCCTTCAGGCCAGAGCTTGGCCAAACTGGCTAAAATAGTGAAGGATGGAACTACTGTGTCTGTTCCAAATATAGTATTTGAGAAGGTGAAGGTGATTCTGAAGTATTTTTACGAGCCAGACATTGTATTATAACTTCAGAAATACACTTGTATGTTACAGGGGTTTGGCGGCGTAGAAAACAAAGAAAACATGCTTACTTAATTACTACTTACTGGCCGTTTAACGTCCTTGCTTTCCCCATGCCTTGGATTTGGACGCCTCCTGATAACAACACCATCTTGCAGTTCATCTTCTAAACTACTTTCGACTTTTTAACAAATTTTACAATACTATTCCTTCGAAGCTTAACATAAGGGGCTGAAGTGATATTTGTATGGAAATGCTAAGAATAAGAACTCCCACGGCTGCCATTTTCCCCTCTGAGTAAACAATAGTCTCATTTCTGCCATATTGATTTTGTTTCGATTTTGTCAGTTGTAGTCATTGCCACTTTCCTGTCTATTTTAATCAATTGCTTTCCTTCATATATAGAGTTCAGTCTTTTGCATTACTAATTGCATTCTCTCTAAAATCTCAGCTTGCACCATCAATAAAATAACTTTTTATTTATTTATTTGCGTTATTTTTTTGATTGTTGAGTAACGTGGACTAGAAGTTGGTGGACGATGCCTGTAAATTAAGAAAACGCATTATTTTACCAAGAAGGCAAGAAAATCTACTCATGAGCTCCAGATATCAGATACTAAGCACGCACCTTGGTAATAAACTGAGAGACCGCTTCTTTACTCTTAATGCGTCTCCACTTCTGAAACCTGCGTGCTCATGTTAAGAGAATCGTGTGAAAGCTGAATAAAGAAATGGAAGTCAAAGATGATGCCACTGTACATTAAACTTTTATTTGGCAGACGAATCAGTTGTCATTGGAAGTTGATTGCCAACAAACATGCATCTGCGCTATCGTAATTAAAACACATTTTTCCAATTTCTCCAAAGTCTCTGGTGAATCAACAACTGCTACCCCCTATCAAACTGTATGTGGTATACGTCTTAACTCCAAAAACTAATCCTCTCAAAATTATTGATCTTGTTCCTCTCCCATACTATGAGCTATCTGCGCGATATGCATATACTGTAACACATAAATAGGTTTTAAAACCGTTATAATTTTTGAGCTTCATGAAGATTGCACCTGCCTTTCAGGAACTTGATAATCAAAATTTCCGTAGGTC
Source organism: Carybdea cf. marsupialis auct. non (Linnaeus, 1758) (assembly GCA_010016065.2). Classification (NCBI taxonomy): domain Eukaryota; kingdom Metazoa; phylum Cnidaria; class Cubozoa; order Carybdeida; family Carybdeidae; genus Carybdea; species Carybdea cf. marsupialis auct. non (Linnaeus, 1758). Next base: position 7,675 of record JAAAKL020010275.1, read on the forward strand.
GTTCTTAGATGTATTTGTAAACATTTAGCAGGAGATCTGAGCCCTCATCTCTCGTTAGAGATGTTTTCTCCACAAGAAAGAAAAAGATGTAAAACTTTGGTTAACATTTTGAGGTTCACTTTTGTTTGGAATGTTTTGCTGCTTGCTGTTTCTCTCAACACCACAGCAACCAGCAAATATGTTATATCAAGGATCGTTGTATCACAGTCACTTGATGAGTAGTTTGTTAGAAACAAACTGATCTTATCAATCACAAAATAAGTTCCTGGTGTAAGAAGGACTTGATCTCGTGCGTACCTTACTGGGCATCTAAAGGACGCTTAGGTCATCAGTGACTTTGCGATCCTTGGGTTTTAAGATGATGTTCAGCTCTAAATAAGACACCGTTTTGGCCCATGCTGACAACTGATCTGAATTGAACAATTGGATTAAGTCTTGAGTGTTGTATAGCGGACGATATCACAGAGCTGTTATGGCAGTGACTATGTAGTGCATTCTGATTTAAGTTTTCTAAGTTTCTAAATAATTGTGACGTCAGATTGGGGAGTTGAATTTCCCAATATTGGCTTCAAATAATGTTACAAAGTGATGAAGGCAACAGTATTTTATGCATGTGGAATACAAAAGTCTTCAAGTCTAGAACTTAAAGTTGCATCATTACCTCTACAAACACCCAGAAACGATCACAAGAATCGAAACAGAAATACACGTTGTGTCATCTTTTATTATAAAGACAGCATTATTTGAACTCAATTTGCTCAGTAAATCGAAGAAATGAGGCTAGAAATTTCTTGATTTTCGCGGTAAGAATTTCGTGAAAGCGCAAGGAAGCAGTTTTACCCCTTCTGCACAGCCGCAAGATTAGAGTTGGTCGAGTAGTTAGGGAGAAGCTGACTCATAACCCAAGGCTTCCACAACTCAGAGGTTCGAGTTCCAGTCCTGTGGTAATATCTGTGAGCAATCTATGAGCTCTACTGTGCTTCACATTACAAAGGTGTCAACTGGGACTCCGCTATTATAAAAAACAATGGAGAACCGTGTACTGCTGCTTCTTGTCTAACCTAGGATCGCGGGATTGATCATAAATATTTTTTAACAGAAGGCCTGATTGCAGAGTAAAGTTACGTTGTGAAGCGCATTATATACGTACGGTGAACTTTTGGGGGGAGGGGATGGCATACTCGATTTCTAGCGTAGCCTATTGCCCAGCCAGAGTAAGCAAATGTCCTGGCGAGAGAGAGCACATTTACAGGGGTGGTCTCCAGTTGCCTTCCCCAACTTATAGTCTTATTATCGGGCTAGGCGGGATTCGAACCGACGACCTCTGGCATGTGAGTCCGACCACGGCGGCTGCGGTGTACTTTATTTTACCAGCATTTCAGCCATTTTATCTTTGTTTTTATAAAAGATTGAGCTTAGCTATTACTGGATATGGTGTTCTGTAAATTAAACTAGCATGGACGATTTTAAAAAGTTTATCTTGATCAAAATTGTTTTAAGGTATCATTTCTCTCTGCCCACTTCGGTCTGTTATCTTGTTACGTGCCAAGTTGGCGTCGTTGTAAAACATGATTTCCCCAGGCTTATTTTGTTACGCAGTGGTATGTACTCCCTAAGACTTTGCCAATCAATTGTCACTTCCACTTTTGGCGTGTGGTTCCTTCAACACGGATAAAATTTCAGAAACTTGAGTAACCAAATTTATGGACTTGCTCAATAGGTAGTTACCAGTGGGTACTACAGGGAAGTTTTCAATCTACGTCAGGTAGTAGGATAGATATAGTGGATGTTTATCATGTTTTGAATCGTAGTCTTTTTCGAGCTACGTTTCGAGAGATACTTTTCCCATCATCAGGCTGTTGGAGCTTGATGTGGTAGGACAGAGTTTGTAAAAGGCCTTATTCAGAAAGTTACCATAGAAATGGAAGCTGGACTTGAAACAAAGAACATTACGTCATACCTATGATACTCTTATGACTCAGCATTGATGACTCAACTTTTTAAAAACGGTAGCAAGATAATAATAGGAAAGGCAACAAAAATTAATCAGGAAAAGAGTAGTAGATGACTATAGCTAATCGCAGTCGCAGTGAGCTGCGATCAGAAACAGAATGGGCCATTTTGACGCTTTTACTGTCGGAACCTTATGGGCTGTAAACATGAAGTATCATAAAAAGGGAGTAAGTTCTCTGTAACGCTGTAGACACCTCGACATAGAAGTGAGACGGGGTTTTTTGGTTGAGAGGTCTGGAAGCTAGTAGAATAATGACTGACTGACATTTTTGTTCTCAAATGTTTTGAAATTTCCTTCGAACTTAACTTCCAACCACATTGATCACCAACACTTCAACTTTGATTAACTTGAAGAGCGGGCACCAGTGGGGTATTGCGAGCTAATGCAGCAACAAGAGAAATCTATGCTATCATTATAATTATATCAAAGGACGCAATAAAGAAACTTCTTTTTAGCTTAAGTATCGATAACGCTATGTCACTATACACCATATCAAAAGTAATGTGGTTAATGGATAGTGAACCATGCTGACGACATACTTTACTGGCGACCTCACAATAGTTCCGAGTTCTGCATACCGTAAACAGAGAACCAGCAACAAGCACCCCTTGAGCAAGGAAGATGTCAAATAAACAAGATAGATTTAAAATGTTTGCTTATGGTACAGAGCATTAAAGTTGCACGAAATAGGCAAACCACTTTTGTACTTATCAAAAAAATCTTAGTTGCAGTATAAAACACATTTGTTAAGTTTGGCCTCGTTCCGACTTCGAACTTTTCATTCGCCGATTTTCATAGGGTGACTTTATTTCATGAAAGTACGACGTCGGAATAAGTTTGAAACTGATCCCCAAACACTAATCACAGTAATTTGTATCGAGTAAAGAGAAAATCGTTTCATGGTCAAAGTCAGTGTCACTGTGAATGGTAGTATTATGTAATATGTGAATGCAGCAAAAAATTGTATTAAAGATAATGTCTTTGATTTTCTAAACAAAACCCTGATCTCTCATGAAACTGTACAATTGACATTTTCCTTTCATTCCGGTAATGACAATTTCACTTTTCTCTTGTATCTCTTAGTATTATCTTTTTCGTCATATAGGATACAAGGCATAGCATTTTGTAATATAAAAACTGTAGGTTGAACGTTATACATATTGTTTTTGAGAAGAGAGAATTTGAAATAATAAGTTTCAATAGATATTAGAGATATGGAAGAACAACCCGTTGGTGACATAATATTTTATCTCTCTAGTAGTTACTCAAACTTATTATACATACATGAAATGGTTGAACACACCTAAACACCTTATCAAAATTTAATCGAGAAATAATATTTTGCCATCTTCAATTAATCGTCTTCGTTTCTCTGACCTTAAATCTTCAGCTATTTGTCTTACAGTGAGTACAGAGTTGTTAGTAAAAACATGGCCGTACATTGCAGGTAATTTTTGCCATAACTACTTGACATTATCTTTCTCTATCTATTGATCTTTGAGGGATTCTGAATTCTATTAATAACCGTATCCATCCTTTAGAACGAATGCCGACACGTGAGAACTTAAACATCTCACAATACTAACTATAACTTGCAATCGTTAAACTAGATCAGTGGTAAGAGTTGTAGTTTATCCCTAAATATTGACAAAAATTCATGTTAGCTCATGAAAATCGTTTTAATAACATTCTGGTCTGCACACCGTATAACTAAAATAAAGGTGCAAAATAAACAAGGATTTTAACCTTCAATATCCATATACATCAACATCAGCATAGATATGTCTCTTGATGTATCAGTAGCGAAAAATACAAAGTCATTTCTCAGTTATCTTGGCTCAACGCTCATGATGCAATGCATGCCAAAAATATGAATGCGCTGTACATTCTCGATTTTCCGTAACGAGACAATCCCCGACTCAGTGTCACAGGCAGCTTAAGTGTTTCCATGGTAAATTCTGCTATTTATCATCCTCACTTATTCGAATCTTGTTGCGCATTCGGACAGCTTTTCATTGAATTGAACTTTTGGGTTATCGAGATGCACCTTGGATCAAGTGAAAGTGTTTAAACTACGAAACGGGAAAGTAACTAGGAAGTGCGCATGTAACTCTAAAAGGATAGAATAAAATACAACCGATAGTTTTAAAAAGACATTAGTGAATGACGATTTCACCAACGAGATTTGATTCTGTAGTATCTCTCCAATAGCTAACTTTCTTTTGGATAACGCTAAGGAACTTTCAATGGGATTTTGAGAGATTTATGAGCCGTATGATAGTCCATACGTGGTTTTAGTCACATGGTGCAGAGAAGCTGCTATCCATGACGATATACATATACATATATATATATAAATATATATATATATAGATATCGTATAGAACGTATATGCAAGATATCTATCTACCTATATATACATATATATATATATATAAATATATATGTATATATGTAGAGGTAGATCGATACGTTGTTCATTATCTATGACGCGTAAGTGGAAGGTGTTGGGAGAATCGGTATGCAAACTTTGCCTCTGAGTGTGATTATTTGCGTATAATTGTGATAGTCACTTTTTACAAACCAGGTAATTGACAGCACAATTACTACCGATTTACCAACAGATATGCTGTCGCTCGACTGCAGTTTTAGCACAGCTTCCGCACAGTAATAAGGTGGCAGAAGCCTCTAGGTCCTTGGCTTTCCGGTTTTCACAACGCACCAAGCAAATTTTACGGCGTTCTTACGTGTGACAGAAAAGTACTCGCTGTGATTTGCTTTTCTTTAGAAGTGACCTTGGAGAGATGTGCAGAAGACTCCATTCCGAGATTCACCTAGAGGCATCGCATACTGACAATGGCAATAGTTTCTTATTTATCGATTTTAGCGATTATGCACTCCATGCACTCCATACACCCCATGCACTCCATGCACTCCATGCACCCCATGCACTTCAAGCACCCCAGGCACTCCATGCACCCCATGCACTCCATGCACCCCATGCACTCCATGCACTCCATGCACCCCATGCACTCCACGCACTCCATGCACTCCATGCGCTCCATGCACTCCATGCACTCCATCTTCTACATACAATCTATGTACTCCACGCACTCCATGTACTCCATGCACCCAATGAACTCTACCCACAAAACATACTGCATTTGCAAATCAGGAAACTTAATTCATGAGGAACGACAAGAAACTTAGGGACGGTACAAAAATCTTAAAAACTGAATATTTTGATGACTTGAAGAAATTTAATAATGGGATTTCATTCACTACCTAGCAATGTAACGCTGTTGCGACTAAACCGCGATTTTCCGCAGGTTCAACGAACGAATAAATCAGTATTCCAAATGGAGAGAAAAAAAAGTCCATCAATGTCAATTCATCCATCTACTCCATACAATAACTCCTTCTACTTCCACACTTACATCCGTCTACTATCAAATCTATATATACGACTTTATGTATACAAGTACAAATATACGACACTAAAATAATTAACCAATCAATGAATACGCAGAACTCATTAAAAACCTATGTAAACATTTAATCTTCATTAATCGTAAACTACCAGATTGTAAATTTCCTTATCTCTTACTCAACACGACGTCTTGCGTCAATACATGTTAAATCCGTGCGGAGTCCTTGTCGAATCATAAGGACTTATGATAAGTAGTGTTTGTAAGTAATGAGTTCATCTAACGCCCTTATCTAAGAATGAATACCAATGTCAAGTCACCATAAGGCTTACGAGGTCATGGTGATAAGGAAAATTCGATAGGATTCTACTATAACATGTCAAAAGGGGTACATCAACAAGCATTGATATTGCCATGTCTTTTGCTTCAGACTCGCATGTGCATTCCTGGTAACCTGTTAGAAATGAAAGCAGGTCTTTGATTGTAGTTGTATCATTCAGCATAAGTAAACTTAAAACACTTTGATTATCTAGAATGCTAATGAAGAATTGAACATCAAATCAAGGGAAACCGCTACCAGTTGTATGAGTCAATCTTACAGTGTGTACTTGAAATAAAACAATAGAGAACCAGGTTATTCATCTGCCAGGAATCAGTTGTATAGGGAGGTAACGCTAACGGCATCGTCTCGTCTACAGCACCCTTATCTATCTTGGTCCCGAGGATTGCCAGCTCTAGGCTACAGAATCCGCGGTCCGAGTCTCTTCCTATAATTTAATAGTATAACTCGACACGAATACATTTTCATAGTGCTGAAACGTCGACACATGAAGCTATGAAACGTTTCATATATAATCAGTGCATTTAGCCTGGTTGTAAGCTGTTGTAGCTTGAATATTGGATCAGTTTAGGCTTCCAAGCTACGGCAAATTGCACTAAACCAATCAAAATGAAAAACATCAGTCACATGAAATAAACCCCAAAAATTCTCAGTCTTCGTCGCTTCATCGACTGCAGTTATCAGACGCCATGTTTGTTTGAAATGGCAATTAGCAATAAAGTGATCTTATTGGTTCATGGGCAGGAATATGTCGTTATGGTCCCCAAAGCCGGCGTTTTCAAACTTGGTCAGTAGAAGCACGTTTTTTATATACTTGTTTGAAGCTAGCAACCAATGTAACTTGGTAGTTTGGTAGCTACAATTTTGGACTATGAAATATGAATGTTTCCCCAACCCCGGTTCAAAATTATATTAAGTTTGAAAACGAGCATTTTGGGCACTTGCCTGTCGGACCTCCCTGCTTCTAAGCGGAGAGGTCTAGAAAACAAATAATACCAGACCTGGACACCCCTTTCATGTGACAAGTG
>JAAAKL020010276.1:0-14484 GCA_010016065.2 Carybdea cf. marsupialis auct. non (Linnaeus, 1758)
CCGACCCCGGAAGGATGACCCGCTGGGTTGGCAGCCAGCTTGATGGCTCAGTTTACAAATTGATGAAACAGGCAAATTTTCAAACCTAGAACCCTCTTCACTCAAAGCTGCAGACGGAACCACTGAGCCATCGCGCGCGATTTCAAGTCAAAGATAGAAGTATATACACACTTATATATTAGCACATTCTATAGTAAATGCGCTCTACTAATTTTAGTAGTATTCTGATATAAAACATAAACCTTCGAAGGTTTCGTCGTCTCCCTACATGCATGTCGTACTGCAAATTAAAATAACATCATTGTGTGGAAAAACCTAGGAATTGTATAACGCGTCATCATAATGTTCAGTCGGTAATTAGAATTGTCTTCAATACGGATAACATCGCCGCTCTGTAGTGTAAATACTCAAATATTTTAACGTTTCACACATCAAAAATATAAGAACATAAATGAAGAGCACGTTAAGTATTTATTGTGTGATTTGTCGAACTCTGGTCGGCGTTGTTACCTACCAGTCATTACCACCTTCATGTATATAGCGAGATGCCGTTACAACAAGACATTCTGCTACCCTTTGCTGTAACTTATCACATATGCCACCAAGAAGTAGTCATTACTCGACGCTTGCCGTGATTTGTCTAATGGTCAAGAATCTCTTGAACCTTTGTTATTCATCAGATGCAATGAGATGCAATTACTTCAAATGTTGAGCTTCCTTGTCCCTAATGCTCAACGTGCAATACCACTTTACTAAATCATTTCTTCACATATCCTAACAGAGTACACTATTTTTAGACAACTGAAATTTCGCAAACGTGCCACATAATTTGACGAAATGGAAAAAAGTAGCCAGTATTCATTTATTTTGATCTCTCTCTCTCTCTCTCTCTCTCTCTCTCTCTCATTCACAGAACATTGAAATGATACGAGTAAATTGCGGTTTGTTGTACTCAGCTAGGAAATTTTTGATGTATTTGTCCTAAAACTGCTGGTGTCAACGCAAAACAATTTCGTAAAAAATCGCCTTAACGACCCGCACCTCTTAGTCTAATGAGACACAGAACAGGTTTTCACTTATTCCTACCTTTTTTTTCAAGTTCTTAGGTACTGGTTTGTTTTCAGTACACAATAGCTTTTTGAGCGATGTAAACCATCGATAATGCATTGAAATCCGTATTTGTGAACTAAAGGAAGATACCAAAAAATGAAAATACGTAGATGATGTAGTTCTCTTGGCTTGTTAACTAGCAAACGTTGACCGCACCTCTTCAATCGACACAACAAATGTGATCAGTAAATCTTGTTACTGATTTCATGTCACGACAAACTGTGAATATAGTGGTGTGGTAACATTCCAACGCTAAAATTGGTAGGCAAAACTATTCTTTAAAACCCTATTTTAGACGTCCCGCCCAATTGAAATCAACGTCCAAGAAAGTTAGGATGCATTGCCGCTTTTGGAGAAACAGAAGCCGTTGGTTTCAATATCGTCTGAATACTTTATACTTCACTTTATCTTCAAGCTGTTTATCATAAACGTTGACTGTACAAAAAACAATATCGTATGATGTACCTCCCTTGCAGCACTTAAAATTCCCTTGATATAAGGGTGTTTGTGATAGTTGTTACCGTAAATGGCTCATAACATTGAAACAGTATCAAACATTGGAAGACGCGATACGTAAATTCGGATCTCGCATCTTTTGAACGTTTAATTAGAAGTAAATGGCCTTCGAAATTACCACTAGACTTTAACGTAGGATTTACGGTAACGGATACTCCATCATTTGCAGACATATTACTACTTGCCACTGGCAATGGAAATGGAAAGATGCGTTTGAAATCTGCATGTAATTCAAAGGTATGAAAACAACCTATTGCTGAGAGAAGAAATTCACTAAAGCTAGTCTAACAATAATAATAGAGCTGTTTACAAACGTAAAATCTCGCAAGAAGCGGGGACATCGTAGATTTCACATACGTTGTCTTAATTCCTTGTTTCAGTAATTCCTTCCAACTTCAATTCCTTAAATCTATTACCAGCATAGTGCTACGCTCAAAGATCGCATCGTTGACATTTGTATCTAAAAACCAGCTGATGTCATTCCCGGCTCGACAGATGCATCGGATTCTGCTTCCAAATTTTGCTCAATGTGTCTCTTCTTTAAGCATTTTCGTGTTACCTTATTCCACTAATTACAACTTGCCTTTTAAGACCGCTTTTCAAAGTAGTTTTGGCTCCTTTGAATAGGATTTGATAAACAACTGGGATTACTTAAAGACCGTTGAAAATTACATTTAACTTACAGAAGGGAGAGGAAAAGCTGAAGCAATGAATCTGTGATGTTACAAGGGCACTTGTATGCAATGGATCCGATAGCTGGTGTTGAATTGGGGTACGAAGATCGGTGTGGTGCATCGAAAGAGCGGATTTTTATCAAACGCTCCGCACTTTTCGTACATATACTAACCTTTGGTGCCACAAACAACATAGACACAATGTTAGGTACTGCTTGAGCAAATAGCAGAATTCCTATCTGAGATGTTGTGAAAGATAACCCATCTATAAGAAGAGAAAAAAATCAACGTAATGATATTATGGTGGCAAATCAGGGTAAACTTGGTTGCTCAACAATTTGGCAACTACCTGATAAACTTCTTAGAATGCACTTATTAAATTACGCCAACTTATTGCATAATTTGTACCTGTTTGGTTATCCACTTACTACGTTCTTTCATGATCGCTTGTAATTATCGAAGGGGCATTCATAAAAAGAAACTAAATAAGTAAATGAAATCATTTAGAAAAATAGCGAGTGCGAAGCCCGCAGTATTTCTGCGTCTAAGATCATATTCATACCTTATAGAAATGTGTGGGAGGAGAAGGAAAACGAACAAATCGAGAATATTTTCAAAGGGAACGTACATTTCTGCCAAAGACAGTTGCTTAAACGTTTACATAGTAGCAATATAAATAAATTCAAAGAAATTTCATAAATACGTAAATAGCAAAGAAGGTCAACTCGTCTTCTAGAAATTTACAATGAAAGTATCATGCTAATAAAATGTCAATCTTTCCAATACAAAAAAAGAGAACTGTTTCAAAGGTGAAGGTCACCAGAAAAATGTTTTGACTACAGAAAGTTCGGGAAATGCTTTGAATGTGTTTTTGCTCAGAATTTATGTTCTTGCAAATTCTTTACAATAAAAATTTGCGAAAATGTCGTTTGCCTTTTGCTGGCATCAGTTTATAGGACTTTCAAAAGATAAACAAAATGGGTTACCTTACTCCCTAGCATCTTTTAAGAAAGCAGAACAAAAAGATTACCACAATTCGTTACAATTCGTTACTTCGGAATCTCAACAAAATCCAAAATCCAAAATCCAAATCCTTTAAAAAGTTTGTTGTTAATACAGAACAAAAAACTGCATGAAGTAGCGAAAACGTTTTTGTATTTAAAAGCCTTTTTCTGGTCTGGCACTCCTCAGAGTACAAAATCGTCAGAATTGAAATTGAAAGAGGAAGTAATGAAATCAATACCCAACTGTGTTTTCAAAGTACCAAATCAGTGTTGTTTTGACCAATCAGTGTTCGTGGAAATCAAAGGTTAACCGAAAAGGCCCAATGAAGCGGCAAAATCTTTTGTCTGCAAAGCAGGGATTTTCGTGGTTTGATGTGAACGGATACGAGAACGGCCAAGTAAAAAGAGTTTTGTATGGAATCAGTCATACGTATACATTTTCGCATAGTCTGAGTCTTCAAGCAAGTGCAGAACTATGGTAAAGTCACATTACTTGGTAGTTTTTTTGGTTTTTTAAATCCTAGGTGCTTGTTTCCTTGTAGGTGATGCTTCGCGAATACAGAGAGTAACATGATGCTTTATTCTGTCAAGTAATTTCAAAGTCGTGCGACCGACATACACAGCCTCCCACTAGAAAGAGGATGGGTAGACAATGATATGTGGTTGGCGAGAACTTAGCCATCGCAGTTCTCCAGGTTTTCTCAATACCCATAACATAGAAAAGTTTGCCAACGCTTGCATGTGTATTTGATACCGTTTTGAAGCCGTGTAATTCTCTCAAAACGCACGTCACCGATGGCCTTTTGGGAATCGAACCCTGATCCTCATGAATTGAAAGCAATGAGAGTATCCACTAGACCACAGCGGCTCTCGTATGTATTTACGTACTTTAATTCCAATTTTCTAACATGTTTTGAACGTGATACGGATGAAACAAGGAAATAAAAGATACATATGAAAGAATAACATTCATCACTGTTATTGACTAGCAATTTTACTGCGCGGGTTACTTGGAAATCCATTAAATTAACAAGGAGACGGTTTTCACATATAGAATTAACGAGTTCTTGAGTTTTTAGGCAGAAAATGGTTTAAAACACTGAGAAGGAATGCGCAATATCATTAATCAATATAACAACAGCGTTTAACCTCATAAACTCTCCTCGGAATTCGAACTACGCAGATATTTTCCTTCAAGAACACCAAAACGTTTTCATCGTATTGGAAAAGTTCTGATTACGGGAGTTAATTACAAGAAGCTATTGGGAAATTTTTGAAGGGAAGGGAAGGAAGGCAAACGGTGGAATTACAACAAGTTCGAACAATAACTATTCGAATTGTAGACAGGGGACCTTAGATCATCTTGCTCAGTAGTAGCGGTATTGTTTACCAGCTCATCTTATATTTTCACTCTTATTTGTTTCACTTTTCATCACTCTCAGGTGTTGGCGGGGGCTTCTGCTAACGAACATACAGCGTCTACGCAACGATAGAAAGCAAACGAGAGGGAAGGTAGGTAGGAGGTAAAGAAGCACATCGAGGTTCCCACCATTTGGTTTGTTCCAAAAAGAAGAAGGGCAGATAGTAAATTTTCCGCAACAAATATAAAACCTCTGATAGTTTCCTAACTTGCAATCATGAAAATAGTATATATTATTAGGACAACTAAAGTTCATGGTTCTAATAAAGTTCTTATTATAAATAGTCAATTTTTGATGATTAATGTTTGTTCGTCATTAAACTGCTGGGAATCTAAAATATTGCGAATGCCAGCTACGATACAAACTCAAGAATAAAATCAGACATACCATATCTTCGAGATGTTGATGCGTACACAGGTAATAGCTCATCATAAGCAATGGCAACGAATGAAAACACTCCGTACAAGAGGACAGAGGTACTCAGCTCCTTGATGCTGCATGAACAGAAAAAAACTCGTTGAAACCAAAATGCACACGACTGTTTTAACGAAGTGGTTATCAAACGGTTTGTCAACTCCTAAATTTCTTAAAGAAACAAGACAGGCATTCTTACCTCACAATATTTTGAGGAGCCTTCTCGCTATCGACATAAAAAACAGTATCTACACCAACTTCTAGTATTCATAAAACAATTGCCTACGGTGATCTGACATTGAATATCTGTAATACTTAGTTCTTCTACACTTTGCACTAGAAGATGGTTAAGACTGCAGCAAAATATTTACGCGCAATTTGCTACTTAGCCGCACAGCACAATATTCCATGTGTAAGGAGTCAGGACTTATTAGCCTCCACTTTATCTCAATTAAGACAGGCCTGCTGCATTAAAACAGTGTCAATTTTTTGCGAAACGTTGCTTATGTCACCTACGTTGTCTTCATGCTCTCGGTAACGGCGACTGGGCCATGGATGGGTTTCTTTTTAGGCTTGCACACTATGGCATCCAAAATTAAGGAAGGCCCCATATGATTTCACTATGCGGTGGGAAAGTGTGACGTCACGATTTTAAACATTTTTTAATTAAGGGAAAAATCTCAATTTTCATATAGCACTATTAGTGAGAACGTCAATGTCCAAAATTGAGAGTGGTGCAAGCTAACAAAATCCTAACAAAATCCTATTATTTGATGCTGGTTCCTAACTTAAGGAACCAAGGAATATCAACAGAGTTTTGAGCAAAGATTTTGAGATTCAAACGCCTCTAGTTTAAACATTATATACACTACAGGTCTGCTACTTTGGGAAACAGCCTATTGCAAACTTGCCTTTCGATATCTGAAGTCAGATTGTACTATTTCTAAAACTTTTGATTTGTGACGTCATCACTTTCCCTCGGCATCAAACAACCCCATTAATGCCTATTTCATTTTATCAACAACAGCCTTTACTATGCACTATATACAACACGCATATTATACGCCTGCGCATTCATAAAATAACGCATGACCACACTTCAGAAAAAAAGCGAAAAAAATTAACCAACCTTATTAGTTCGAGGAACGAAGACTTTTTCGCTGGCCGACAACACCTGAGACGATAACAGCAAGATAAACAGCATCCTCTGTTGCTATTTTGAAATTTACTGAAAGTGACGTTAATTTTGTTGTATTCGATGACCATTTCATCCGTTGCTTCTTCATCGATGGATTTCAAATGTGGTGCATCTGACTTACTCACAGTTCTTGTTCTGTGTGAGTCTTTTCGTATCGAGTACACTAAAAACATCTCAGTCAGTTGTCTGTATTCGTAGTGACTCAAAATGCCAGTCACAGTATCAGACTCTTGAGAACTGTCTTCACATGAACTGTAATCGACTTTTCCGTTTTGTTTAAGGATTGGTGTTCCCTCGTTTACAACTGACGTCTTTCTGAAAGGTTAAGAAAGAAACACAAATTGCATGAGGCATATGGGTATATCGGACTGGTTACTCATAGACGACAGTATCAAGGCACTTCCAAGCATAACACTATGAATGGCAAGATCTTAAACCCAAACCTGAAACGGAGAATTTTATTGCCACACCAAATAGGGTGCTTTTGGAGTTATATAGGCAGGCAAATGAGGAGATAAAATATTTGCAAGGAAAAAATTTCGAGCTCTGCTCTCTGTAACTACAAACCAAAACGTAAAAAGTCAACTTAAAATTATGCCTTAAAATGTATAGGACGTCATGTACCACACATTCGTCTTAAAGGTACCATTGCATGATTTCAAACATGATTATAGATTTCCTAACAACCGCTTATGTTGATTACCTGATTTATTTTACCTGACGAATCACGAGCTCGCATGAACGAAAAAGAAATTTCGTAGGTATTTAATGGATAACAGCTTTTCAGAAAATGATAACGGAAAGCTTGGATGGAATTAACGTACTAGCAACTCAGTTAGAGAAGTGTTTTTAGGGATTATTCCTACAACTTGGCCCCCCTTACAGTAGAGTGTATAAGAAACAGCCGTAGATGAATACGTTTGCTTAAGAAGGTCAGATATTGAAGGTACAAAAACGCAAATTAACACGTGTCAAGACTCTGAAGTGGCTATGACGTCGCCTTAGTAGTGCCGATGACAGCTACTGATACGTCAACAAAAAATAGCGGCATAATACTCCATGAGGTTTCAAAACATTTGTACTTGCAGTATGAACTGATAGGCGTTTAGGACAATCTAGTACTCTCCATAAAGTGCTTTGACCACAATTTGGTCAACGTAACAAGGTACAAAGACAATACTATGTCACAAGTCGGAGTCAAAGCAATAAAATGTATCATTACGGGATATAAATTGAACATATCGAAAATACATTAGTAATAAAAGGAAAGAGGTTGGATTGGCCGGGATGTACAAAGCTTCTGAGAGACCATGTCACAGGGTAGACTTCGGTCCGAGGGGGAGGGGAGGGGAGCTTTGTTTATACTCGATGACTTACAATGTTTAACTCATACTCCAGCAATGAGAACCCACTTGATCAATAGAAATAGGGTATTTTAGAGAGCCACCTACTATCTGACGAATCTTGCTATGTGTTACTGTAAAACTGGGATACGGTTATGATGGCAAGTAAGTGCCGTTTGTGGCCACTATTTATATACATTACCCACGGCTTCGATAGGGGTAACAATGATCAACCATAAGCTTGAGAAGCAGGGCTGTAAAAGTTCGTTGGTGCTGTATAACGAAGCAATCTTTTAAGCTAGCAAGGGCAAACGATGAATTAGATATTTGGCAATTTCTCGTCGCACCAACTTACCCATACGTTCTAAATCAGACGCTTTCATCTACGTGCATAAATAATGAAACGGATGGCAACCAAAATAAAGGGTGATGTAACAAGTTTAATCTGTTATTCACATCTTACTGGGCATCTGCCTCTAAAGTAGGCTGCCACAAGACACGGGAACTAACTGCTACATACCTTTTCAAAGTCTCAGGTAAAAGAAAATAGGTCAGAAAAACACTACACATTATAAGCAGGAAAGCAACCAAGTTGGGAAGAAGATAAGGATACTTTCCAAAGAGAGAATCTAAAATGTAAGGTAAAGAGAATTTGGAATCAATTGAAAAGAAGTTAAAGCAAAATAAGTGACGGAGAAATGCGGTATATAAGACGAATGATATACCTGATATTCATCAATACGAGTGGTTCAAAGTTTAGGCATTATCTTTGACATGAAAGTGACCATGTAAACGACCTGTACTTTATCATAACATAATACTACATAACATGAAGACCACTACCGTGAAGAGTGTAAATCTACCAGACATGAAAAAACAAATTACACAAGATCATTTAAGATTGCAGTGTTTGACTCGATGAACAAGACATATTTGTGGACTCAATGTTTCTTTCATCTACTTCCAAGACGGAAATTCCAACATATATATTAATATAAAGGCGAGTAAATACAGGAGACAAATACATGGAGCGTTATACGACACGGAAACATAATGAGCTGGTTGTCCGAAACTCCCCATACTAAGCACACGTCCATTTGCCAAAAACCTACCCGGATAACTGGATGCAATAATCAAAAAGCGCGAATGGAAATTGAAATTTGTAAAGCAACGAAGTAATGTTCTACTCAGATTTGCTTTCCCAACCTATTTTACTGAGTGGGCAGAACAAGTGGCGTTGGTAACATAGCAAGAGCTGTAAGTAGTACTACTGACTTCTGTGGTGACTGAACTGCATCAGCTCATGGACCATAATTGACAGATTTAGAATCAGTAACAGTCAAAGTCAAAGCCACAGTCACTGGCTTAATGTGACGTTGATTGTGTGATGTGACGTCGCATTATACACTCATTAATTATACATACATACATTAGCAAGTAGCTAAGTAGCAAGCGGGATTATAAACAGAAGCTATTGATGACTGCTTCTGCTAAGCACGCTAATATTGAACGAACAGCTTGACAGGAGCTATTGTTTATGGGTCCAGCTCTCCTGATACTTTTTCTGTCTCAAGGAGGTTTTAAAGTAACAAACTGCACAATTCCAGTAGTGCATGAGCATCCTTACGCAGCTTTGTTTGGCTACTTGATTCTAACGCTGAATTTCATTCCCAATTATTTTCTGCTCGGTGGCAGTGACATCAACCATAATTTTAAATATCAGCTGATGGGGAAGTATGTTGTAAAGATCACCAGAATCCATTTGGTACTTCAGTATTCTTACTACAGATAAACTTCTTGATTGGAATTTCGTTCACTGCTTTTGCTCTGCATACGGATGAGAACAGATTTGGTTTCTTACAGGTGTTGTCTGTAGTGTCTCTGTTGGCTTCTCTTTGACTCTATTGGAGAACTATTTTTTCCCTCACAAGTCACACTTCTTGCCTTCAGATGCCCGATAACAACAGCTTGCTGTGCTATCTATTTTCTTAAACGGCTTTGAACATCTGTTATAACATTTGGCATGACATTGACAATAGCTTCTGAAGCTTTCATGTTCTGTAGCGTAGCTTCTCGAGACTTGACGATGTCTACTGACTTATAAAACTCCAACTTATCACTTTTACAGAAAGGTTTTTACTTGACAGACTTTCCTTCACGATAATCATTTCCTACTCTCCCTGTTTGGCACCTTAACAGTTGTCTCTGAGAAAAAGGCTACTTTATACATTATAGTAATGAGATTGAAACGTGAACAAATCTGTAACTGGAAATGCTAAGCGGTCAACTGTGAAAAGTAGAGGATTTTTCTGCTTTCTGATATGAATGACATTATCGTAATTTCCCACTTTCGGTAGCGTCTTGTTGCGTCCCAAAGTTTCTCGGGAGTTTTCAAAAACCCCTCTGTAAGCATCATTTGGTTCTCTCCGTTTGGAATGGCATCTTCGATAGAGACGTGTGTGAACTTCCTAAATCCTTGCTGTGTACCCTAAAGCATCTACGTTCTCACCACGACTTGCACTTTGTTTGAGCTGCGGCCTAGGAGTTTCTTGGAATCCCGTAGCCATTCTCCTGTTTGTCCTTTTCTTCTGTATGTTCTCCTTTTTCATAGATGAAATGTCCGCAATTTTTGTAAACCAACAGTCTTATATAACAGTGTAACTATTCCATTCTGTTGAAAACAAAAAATAGTGGCATCCTCATTACTGTAGAAAGAAGAGAAACCACATGATCCAGTCGACTGTAGATGATGAAGCACTGCTGTCACCCACCATTCACTGAATATCCAATAAAATATTAATTCGTCATATGCAAACCCACGTAAGTCAAATACATCACATACTTGTGTTTGTAAAATTGATCCAGTATTTCCAAAAAGAGGCTAATCGATTGGCAAACATTTGACTGAAAACCAAGGCAACTACCAAGAGGATTCCTTCATGGCATCAGCAATAAGGCACTCTCAGTTGCATCTTACGACTTTGGATGCTGCCTTTTTCAGGACAAAGAAAGCTGTGCTTCCTTGGTAAAAAAAACTGATTACAAATTTACAAGCTCCTTAATAATACATGCAACAGAAAACGTGTCACTCACACAAAACGTTTTACACTCCTCACAGCCATACACGTTTTTCCAAAAGTCTTCACCTTCATTCCAGACAACTGCTGTGATGAGTATCTTGTGAAACCTTTTAGCGACGCAATTTTCAAGTATTTGTATGACCAGCCAATTATAAAAATATTAATCCAAGGAATGCACGATGTCTCCTACGTCCTTACACCATGTAAAATTAGGATGGATAACTCGACGAACAAGAGGTATCTGTGTATTCAACTTTCCCCTTCTCTTTTCTAGTTCCAGGAAAGCGATTTTAGCATGCACACCAATATGCAAACGAGAAATCTAAAAACCAGGCAAACAAGGTGTGGAGTGATAAAACAGGGCATATCATGAGCTTTTACAACGGTATTCAATATCTCACTCCTATTAGACTAGATGTACAAGTGAGACGGTCAAACATTCCTTCATTTAAAATTCGCTTCTAGCAGCAGAGTGGTAGTAGTGTACTATGGCTTTTACAACTGCACGCGTGTTTCCTTCAACCAGTCCACGAACGCAGAGGAGCCTGCTTGGTGCACCGTGAGATATCCCTCCCTGGAATTGAGGTTCCAGCACAATACAGGATCATATGGTCCATATCTTGGAGGGTAGCACCCAAAGTTGTGAAAGGAGAAGAGGTGGCATATCCCAAATTTTGAAGGTTGCTGGCTGGCTGCCATGTTTTGAGCGTATGCGGCTAAATGCATATCGCTGCTTCCTTGTCAGGGTGCGGCACGGGCAATGATGCTATAAAATTAGGAAACGACTGTAGCATTGCAAGAGATATAATTTATTGAATCGATACAATCCAAATCATACATGTTCGCGTAAATCCAGAGGGGTTATTGAAAGTTAGTAGAAAACGTATACTGAAAGATTTCATGAAGCAAGATGGAAAAGCAAAAACACTTATGGTCAATTCGCTTTTGAAATAGCAAAATAGGTACTTAGTAAAATTTATTTCTGTGGTTTACCTTCTTGAAACACGGACGGAAATTTCTCATGTGGTAAAGCTAGAAACCCTGAAATAAAAGAAAAACCATCAAGAGAAGCATGAATTCTACTACATTTAATTGGTGAAGAAGTATAAGATGTAGTTTATATATCAAATACTGTAAAAGCTACAAACCCAACAGCAACTAAATTCACAGAAAACAAAATAAAAGACCCAAAGCTTTGGAATGACTACCTTCTATTACAGCTGTGAGATCGGCAATGTGATTAGCCGGATATTACGTAAAATAACTGTCTGTTACACAAAATAACTACACAATGTAGTTATAACATAATAACGACTGTTTACAATATATAGTAAACTTTGTTATTGTGGTGAACAACCGTTTCTAAGTTACAACAACCGGTTGTTATGCGTAACCTACGATGCATTAAGTTAAAAGTGATGAAAAAAGGGTAGAAAGACATCGCAGTTAACAGCTTCACCCACCTTAGAAGTTATAAGATGGCATTTTGACATTGGAAATGAGTTGCTGTTCTTTTTCCTCTGTCTGCAACTTCCCTTTCTTCGTAGTTGCCGATGATGAGCATGATTGTTTCAATACAAAAATGAAGGTAACTTGCAAATAAGTGCTAAAAATAATTAGAATTGAAAACTAACCTCCCAAGGTAGGGCCAACGATCAATCCTAAGGAGAAGGCACTAAGTACCCATCCCATCACGAGACTCTGTGACGAAATAAATGAATAAAGAGAGTAGTGTGAAAAGAGCTAAATGTTTCATCAAAGTCAATTTATTACCGATGTACCACAGTATTGGATTTCTGTTTTTCTTCATATGAGATAGTGATGTTCCGGGCTGGAGGGTTATAGGCTGGCAAAATGTAGGCTAGGCTTAACTGTACCACCTTTGTCCACAATATGCCACTCTCCTTCCATGCACCATATACATTACTACGATCCCTGATGATAGTAACTCTTGTAAATGCATCAATGCACTGAAATATAATTATTTTGTTCATGGGCTTGCTCATATATGCGTAGTTTATGTGAGAATCAGAAAAAGTAGAGTCAATCATCAAATCAGCGTGGCAGAAAAGTAGTTCTAGAGGTACTAGCGATAATAGAGAAGACTGCTTAAATTAGGACAAGTGGACTGATAACATCATGACGTCTTCCTGTTTACCAATGTTCTATTATTGGAACAAAAGTGATTTTTAAAGCGGTCCTAAAACATCAAAATTAATTAACTAAGTATTATAAGCAACGACATAGAAATAGGCGATCCTATTGAAAACTGCAGATGTATCAAATAAGTTTGAAATAAAACTAAGCGACATTAGCACTGCTTCTTACGTGCGAGCACAAAGCCCTCCAGTCTTTCATGATGCGGTGGCTTAGCTACTGTCTTCCTCAAATAGTTTTCAATACACAAATGATACTCATGTGATAGTGTCGACTGCATGTTCACGATAACTATTGTCCAAGGCACTTCGATTACTTTGTCTCCCGCTGTATTCACTCGTCAATGAAACTTTCAGCCTGCTCTCGATTTTCAGAAATCAGTTGTACCAAGAAGCCTCTCTTACGATGTATCCTATTTCCTTTCAGTTCTAGTACGTGTCGATATAAAACACCGCCACCAAGAAGCAAAAAGCACACAACATATCTTATCATGTCATCCATGTACACATAGTTGCCCTTATGCGATACAGTATATTTTTTCTAAAGGGTTATAATCTAGACTGGCCTATTTTGTATCGAGGAGTCCAAAGTAGGCTATGCCAAATTATACCCCGGGGATTGCTCTGCGCTAAAGCAAGGTATAATCTGATAGGGGTTAAGTCTGGACTGAAAAACCGGCCAGCAATTCACCGAAAAGGTAATTTACTTACATCTTCATGTACTGCATCTACTAGCAAACCAAAACCTTGCTTTTAACTCTTGAATAAATAACCTTTTCATTGCTAAGCAGAATGTACCTCACACGCAGCCCCTATTCTCATTCTACTGTTTCGTTACGCAACTCTGATATGAAGTGCTAGCCATAGCTCTTGCGGTCAAACATTCCATCACCTAAGGTGCCCAATAGCCAGGTTTGTTCTTCTCTACACCTCTTATACCTAGCCCCGGCCCTATCCCAACTACTAAAGTACAGTGTTTAAAAGATAACCAGTCCAACTGGGTAGTTTCTTTGTCCTCCTACGATGTTCAAATATCATATTTTTTCTTCATGCATTAAGTTCTTGCTTTCACACCTTTCGTGAGAGCTTTAGCCAGTGTACGTGAATCACTAAAGTGATTTATCTTTTCCAGACAGAAAGCCTAAGTGCCCATTCTCTTCGAGACTGGTAAAAGATGAAATTCGTTGAGGGCAAATCATGTCAACATAGGAAATAAGGATAAGTGCATCACATACCTGGTTGGTCTCATCAGAAGCGTCTGAAATCGAGGCTTTGGCTGATACTATCACGCCTGATAAAATAACATGATTAAAATGGTCTTCATCTTTGTGAATCATAAACATCAATGTACGATCCAAATATTTAGTACAATTTATATAGCTGTTAGAAAATCCCGTAGTTATTTAAGAATCAAGAGACTGAGAAGTCATTGAATTTTTGGGAGTTACGGTCCAATAAGAAATGCAGTGTAACTGTTGCAGCCACTGATCTCTAAAAAAGACTGGATCGAGCTTCCCATTGTTTCCAACTACAAAAAGGTGTAGTCACGAGTACTGGTCTCCATTAGT
>JAAAKL020010277.1:0-14484 GCA_010016065.2 Carybdea cf. marsupialis auct. non (Linnaeus, 1758)
AAGATACCAAATATCGCGTCACCGACCGATCCGAGTTTTGT
Organism: Carybdea cf. marsupialis auct. non (Linnaeus, 1758); assembly: GCA_010016065.2. NCBI lineage: Eukaryota > Metazoa > Cnidaria > Cubozoa > Carybdeida > Carybdeidae > Carybdea > Carybdea cf. marsupialis auct. non (Linnaeus, 1758). The sequence goes on from JAAAKL020010277.1 coordinate 42, forward strand.
CCTTGTTTCACGTCCTGTCGCTCGCCCGTCCTCACATATACAGAACCGAAAAGAAGGTCAATGTCACAGAAACTAGTAAACAAGACATTGTTGTTATTGATAAGAAAGAAGAAGAGACAGAAAGAGTTTAATAGAAAATTGCTAAGATCTGAAGAGAGAAAAAGGAAGGATCTGGGGAATGAGGAATGTACAGGTAGTGCCAGTAGTGATAAGGGCCGTTGGAAGTGTGACAAAAGGATGTGAGAAATGGATTAAGAAGCTCGGAATTCCTTGTAACATCGCTGAGATGCATACAACTGCCTTAGTGGGAGCAACAAGAATACTCAGAAAGTTCCTAGAAGTTTGAAAAGAGGAGCAAGACCCTCCTGTTAGCCTTTGTTCACTAGTTGTAACTCGCCTAACAGGGTTATACTACGGTTACAAGAACAGCCGGAGCATTAGCTTTCACGGACAACGATGATATTCTCAGTACCGGAATTGTTGTACTTGCACTACGACTCTGCTATTTTGTATGATTAGAGTGGAAGCTTGGTTTGGAACGCACGACTTTTTAAGGAAATGAATTATATAGAAAAGTAACATCAACGAAGAGTCTCACCCACTGCTTTCCACCGTCAAGTTCTGATACGACTACCTTTCTCTCCTCAGAGAGTCAAATCTACATAGTTAGGTATAAAAAGCATAATTTACATGTTTGTATGATGCATTTGTCAACAATGATTCTATTACCTCTTTTAGGCCTCCCAATGTCGAAACTTCAAAACATTCGTCATCTACGATTCCAAGCTTTCAGCAAAAAAGCAGCCAAAGTATTCCACTTATCAGCCACAGAAACAAGAAAGGCAAGAAGGCTAGCCAAAATATTGACAAGCGGTACTAGAAAAACTGTTCCCAACCTGGAAACAAAATTGGAAAAGACTCTAGGATTCAAAGTAGGGTAAAGCACAGAGAAGAGTAAGGATCTGTTAAGAGTGTCCTGGAAGTTTTGTGTCTGTTCTCAACAAGACGTTGAAAATGTTCATAAACGATGTTGTGGTAAATGGAAGACGGATTCCATGATGGAAACTTATAAGGCAAAAAGGAATTGAGCCAATACCTATCCATTGCAATGCAGACGTGCTACCTGGACACTAACTCCTCTTTCCATAGTAGCTTACAAAAATTGCTATGACATGGTATCTATTTCCAATACAAGGAATTGTTATTTCTCATTGGGAAATGGTTTCACTTCATGCCTCGTGCTCCTTGTCACACATTGTCATATTTTCCAAGACAGTTCTGCATGTAAAAGCATGCTGATGTAGTCACTTTAGGTCAGAAAAAGTAAAGATGCAATGTAATTATTGTTGTCATCATATTTGAGACTTCTTGATGGTACAGCAGATAAATTATATTTCTGCCAATCTTAAGAGAGTACTTTGTTGTTTTCTTGCTTGTAATTTGCTCGACATACTATCACACTTCTTACAATTCATTACAGTTTAGCTGATGCTTCCAATACAGCAAGACCTCCTCAGTTGTATATTTTGTTTCGTGAACCGAAAGGGGTTGTTTCTTTATTTATTAGTTAGGCATGCATTTGCTTTGATAACACATGACAACTAAAATAAAACAGCGTTTACAACAAATGCTCGCTTGAGATGAGCCTGGTCTTCCCCTGAATGCCTTGGCGTTTTGAAATAGATTGACCTTCTTCAGAGACAACAGCAATTTCTGTACACTGTCATAATTTCAATTATTGTCAAATATTTACCTGCATAGAGGGAACCGCCAAAATACAAGTATGTAGAACTCAAATTTTGTTAATTGGAGTTCTGTATTCACTCTTTATTATAAACAAATAAACAACTGTTAATATAAACAACTGCGGCCATTATTCCCAAAATAATAAACAATTGATAAAAATTGTTACAAGATGATTTTGTATAAAGGCGGATATCGCATCCTGCATTCCAAATAGAAATATATCAAGTATAGTAAGAAAAATTAAAGAATATAGTAGACTTTAATAATGCGAGACAATTATTTTTATTTACTAAACGATGTTAAGGCGTTTTTAGAAGTTTAATTGTTGATAAAGAAGGGATAGACGAAAAGCAAGAGGTGTGTACAAGAAAACATTAGACGTGTGTTATTAATTATTCAATTTAGAAATCCCATACAATTAATTTAAGACATCAATGTCATGGTATATCCTGGCGTTAGATTATTTTATTCTAGACAAAATTGTAACATCTGCGTCATGGTATTTATTTTAATTACCTTTTTGGTCCTTTATACGCCGGTCCTAAATGACGTTAATTTTTGGCGATCTGTGTCATAAGGGCCTGCGTAAATAGGGCCTGCGTAAACAGGACCAGCGTAAATAGGGCCGGCGTAAATAGGGCCGGCGTAATTAGGGCCGGCGTAATTAGGGCCGGCGTAATTAGGGCCGGCGTAATTAGGGCCGGCGTAAAATGAGCCGAAAAATCAGCGATTTTTGACTGCAATCGGCGTTATTTCAAATATGCTAATATACGTCCACTTCATTTACCCAGAATAGATTTTACACTTCCAATTCCCTTTCCCATTTCTAAAAGTCATCAAACAAGGCATATTAAGACGTTAAACACAAGTGCGATAAATACTTAGGAGCGAGAGGTACACTGATGTTGACTGACGAAGGTGAAATTTATTTGATACAGATAGAGGTAGAGTCAGATGCTGAATAATTGGAAACAAATGATGACGATATTGTTACTCTAGATTAAAAAATCAAGAAGGAATGAAAAATATGACAGCGATAACAGCGATTTTTCTCATTGTTCATTTGCCAAATATAAACCAGCGTTAGCTGCGGCCCTTACTTGTGGATAACCAAATTTTCGGGGTAGCGGAAGAAGGGGCCGGCGTAAAAAGGGGTGGCGTAAAATTAGGGCAGACGTAAAATTGGCCATCAAGGTAGTAGTTGTTTTCTTTGTCTATAATGACTGCTTTCTTTCCATGTACGTCTTTCATGGTTTTGAAGTGTTTCAGCGAAATTTTAACGATACAAAATGCAAGTACTATCGGTGATAAATAACTACTCATGGGACGTTGAACACGGATTTTCCTTTGAATTTCGTCGGAAACTAAAGACAAAGAAGGCCAAAACTACAAATGTGATCAGTTACTGAAAATGCGGGAGGGACTAGAAATCTAACGTACTAAAACACTAATAACAAACTGTCTTTGGCAGCAAATATCAGGCTCTGTGAACTTTATTTAGTCGTTGTACAAGCGATCTACGTCCTTGCGGCAAGACGCAGAGCTAACCTATTGCGGTAAAGAAAAGAAATCAAGAGAAGCCACCCTGGGGCACTCCTTATTAACGAGTAGGTACTGGGAAATAGCTGACTCGTAAGCACAATATGTGTTGCTACGCTTCGTCTTATTTGCTCTTACTAGCTTTGGGTGATTCCCTTTTTACAATGATAAAGGTACATGCGCTGACGTAGTTTAAGCGTCAAATCTTGTAAAGCTTTACTTGCATGAGATCTCTAACGTGTTATTAGCATGTTCAATTTATCGGAACCTATTTACTACCATTTTTTGATTTTACTTCTTCTCAAATTTGTTTTATTATACCTGGTGGTGTTAATGGTGAGGGTTGACGAAGGTAAAAATCCTGAAGCATGCATCTCTCTCTCAAACATTTTGCGCTAAGCTGTACTTTCTACAAACATTTTTTAGAATCTTGCTCAGGACTACAGCAACGATTGGAAAAGAAGCGGCATTGTCTTAATGGGTCAGATCTATTCAGTTATTACCTATGTAATATTACTTTAGCATAACCTGGAGGCATACCTCCTGCCTCCCTCGCATCTATATAGATGCCTACCTCATCCTAAAAAATAAAAGGGCCTTTCGAAATCTGTTGCAGCTTGGGGATGTACTAGTCTTTTTAGTATATCAGCTTTTAAAGTCAGAATATGCGATGCCATCACACATTTGGTGCTGACATTTCTCCTTTATTCAGCTTTTGAGTCTTGCAAGAAAATCATGCTTTCTTACCACCGAATCAAGTGTGCAAGTATGAGAAGTTTCAATCAGAGATTCTGTGTTTCACAATCTCTGTTTCAATATCTCATCTTTTTAGCCTTAGCTTTCTAGAAATTAAAATTCTTTATTTGCCATCAAGAAGGAAAACGTTGTATGAAATGCAACCCTTCTTCATACGGTACGTTGGTGCTTTGTTGTGAAAGGAAGGTTAAGGACTCTAGTTTCATGATTTAAAGTAAATTATTAGAAATGGCAAATCTTGGTATGTCCATACTTACTGACTTTGTAACAGATCATGTGCACACATTGAGACATTTACCACAACCCCGTAGCTGACCTCGTTTTGAGCAGAAGGGCCAATTTTGAAACATAAATTATAGGCGGGGGTTAGGCCTGTATGACCTAAAAACCCCACCTAAACCGCTCCAACAGTCCGTTCCAGTCAAAATAAACACAGAGAGTCAGTAGGAGGCTATCAAAGATGGCTGCCGAATAACTACAAGGAGCATTTCTACACAAATTGTTCACAACTCCTAAACTTTACAAATGTTTTTTAAAGAAAAAGAATGGTTTGTATTGCTTTCCCACGGGGGTATATGATATCAGAATATCTTCCAGAAGGGGCTAAGACCAACCTAGCCCTCCCAGCTACGGGCCTGATTTACCATGTCTGCCTAAAAATCCTTTTAACGTGTGCCTCATGTGCTGATCTATGATCTTATTTGCAATGAAAAATTCTTAAAAGATTGCATAGTAATTTGTACTTGGACGTACGTGACAGACGTCTGATACATAAAAGCGCTATTTTATATATCTGCAAAAGCTCACTGGAAAAGAGCTCAACTTCCGTATTTTTTTTGTAACAAGTTTGCATTTCTGTCGAAATGTCTCTACAAAGAAGAGAGCTTATTGCAGTGTTTGTAGTGACATGTTTTTTGGTAAAGTAAGCCATTAATTAAATAATTTTGTGACATTACTTGTTTCTAAATCGGAACACATAAAACTGCAAGCAAACCGTAGCTTCTAACAAAAGGCGTGAATCAAACCATCCGTTAATCTAAACCCTCTTTCTTCAGCGGGAATTGTTTGTTTGTCATCCCGCAATACGAAATCCCACCGTCTTTTCTAGTTTTGACTTCAGTTTAGGGGGAGGTTTAGTAGTTCCCTTCATTAATTGATTCATTAGTGATCGCGCTCTTTCCAGGTCTTTCGTCGACGCTTTGAACAATTCTGCTGCCCTGTAGTGAAATGCCTGGAAAGGCGTGCGTGGAAGGTTCCTCAACTGGGTAAGACTGAGACCTAGAAAATAGAAACGAATGGTACAGATTTAGACTTTCAGACAATAATAATCTATTTCAACGTCACATTTCTAGATATCAATCCACGTAATAATATCCATCAAGGCAAAATGGATTCACAAGGTAAGATGTTCCTCTTCAACCAAGCAAGAACTCTACTCATTCTATTGCTTTAAAGGGAAGTTAGCATTAAGACTACAAAGCCGTAGCTAGCAGGGGCAGTAACCCCTCCCTCTAGTCTCAGTCTCAAATGTTTTTGGTCGTACCTAAGGCACGTTAATTTCAATTTGAATAGTGGTAGCCATTTCATTGCTTCCGTACTTAGCCCTAAGACTCTTCATTAGGATTATACAATCTTGGACAATTGTAAGTTCTTTTCCAATTCTTAAATTCGTACAAAATGATGTAAACGGTGCAGAACACATGCTGAAAGGAAAGGAGCTTTCATTACAGGTATTACTTGGTTTCTGCCGATCTCCGCGGAACCTCACGGGGCTGTGGTATGTACCTTTCCGGAATCGCTGTTTTTAAATTCGACACTTCGGGTTAACGGGGAATGGCCTTTGTATACATAAATCAATGCCCACGATTGTAGGTACCTTTATTCTTCATTTTATTAATATTCATAGTTCTTATTTCTTCGATATTATATAGAGAAGAGAGGATTTGAAGATAGCAAGTTACAAGTGAAAATGTCACCACCGGGATTCTAACCGGGAACCCACAGAAATGAAAAATGTCACGCAAGTGACATTTTCATTTTTCACTAGTATCTCTTCTAACTTGCTATCTTCATAACCTCCCTTCTGTATACACTCTCTACCTTTGGACAGCATGGTGGCCGGAGGGTTGTCCTTCCACGGTCAAGTCGCATGGCGCGAAGAGGCTGGTATCCAGAATTGCGTAGAGCTCGACGGATGCCCACCGATAGAGTATCGGGAGCTAATCTGGCGACTAGTGAAAAGGGAACTTTGTTATTACCGGGTCATCATAGCTCAGTTGTAGAGAAACATGTCGCGAACGCGTGGGTCCCGGGTTCGAATGCGTGGGTCCCGGGTTCGAATCCGGGTGGTGACATTTTCACTTTTAACTAGTTTCTCTTCTAACTTTCTTAGATATCTATCTTTATGGTTATATTTTGCTTCTTTCATATTTTTCAAGTGCTCACTGACCCACCCGCCCTCTTGTGCTTGTAATGTAATCCCCATTATTGCCATGCCCCTACTTCTCTGTGCTATAAACTGGTTTTCAGCTCTTTTCAGTTAGGCCTCAATAATGGCATACTTTAGTTGCAATGTACCATGTTACAAATCGCTCTTAAACCAATATCTTATACTGCAGGTGCTTCTAGTGTAGGGTTGGCGACTGTACGGTATTCTACGGTACGATACGGCATTTTAGGGTGCTTGTACGGTGTACGTTAAAGACCCGTACTGAAACCAGAATGTACGGTATTTCAGAAAAATTGAGAAAGTCAATGAAACAGCACAGCGTTTTCGTTGACCGACAGTCAGCTCTGCGAGAGGCGCGCCCTCGTATCCAAAGACTATTTGCATTAAAGGCTATAGAGAAAGAAATTAACTTTTCACTTTCCTCTACCTGTTGTTAGGTCTGACCCCCACTAGAATTTCACGCAAGTATTTAATTAATTACTTAATAATAATCCAAATGAAGCTTTGTCATAGTAGAGTTGTTTAAGATGCGAATTTTATTGTCTTGAATTATTTTCAACGCAGTCAAGCATTTTACGATTTTTATGGGCGTAAACATGCCCCTCCCTCCTCCCCATACGGTATTTTACACGACCGAAGTTGGCAACCCTATTACAGTGATATTTCCAATAGACATGAAGAAGTCGGTTATAGATGAAAAGTTGTCGAAAACAGGGTTTCCTTGTGGCGTATCATTCCTTATTGCATGTTGGTGTATTAATCACCTTAACGGAAGGCACGTTAATTGCAACAAGTTACTTGTCATAAATTCACATAGGGGACATAGACAAATGACAAACGACGACTTGCTACAAAGATTTCGTGCCTCAACGCCACAACTTCTTTCCACTACCAGAACAAAATACAAGCTACGACCCTTGACTTTAAATGACCACAGCTAAAAGGATTGTGTTAAGGAACCAATATTTTGTGCACTAAAGTGGTATTTAACCCCTCAATTCCCGCAGATTGCTAAAGAAAACGGTTTTACCCACTCCCTTATTAAAGCGATAAGTTTCCATCTCAGCGGCGCTGTAAACCCATATCCGTGCCCAAGATTTTGCATCAGTTGCAACAAAACTGTATAAAGGGATTAATACACGGCCCACACTTTCCAAATTATGTCCTGTCTTGCCCCTAAACTAGTTGGGTTTTGAAAAAAATGGTTCTAAAAGCCCCATTACTTTAAGTACTCATGTTACGTCAAGATCAACATAGTTTTATAAAAGTACAGTGTGCTTAGTGCATAGAAAGTACCGCCCAAAGGGGGCCTGAGAAAGATAGCTACTCGAAAACTCGGGCCCTGAAAGGGAGTTGTAAATTTGGTAGAATTTAGAATAAACCATCATAAGTCAAAGCTTCTAAAACGTGACAGTCTCTTGGAGTATAAATCGAAATCCAAAAATACGCCTCCTCTCTCCTGTAAAAACAAAAAAATCTTTCGATTGACGTGATTTATCAACACACTAGCTCCTTCATACCTACAGTATTTGAAACCTTGTTCAATATCTAAAAAAAACTACAACAATTTCTACACATTCTAAGGTATTGCAGCATAGGAATTCCTATATTTTCATGAAGACTCGAATGCAACAAGAGGTAGCTTACCGCGCAGATAGCGTCGAACTTTCCTTGCTCCTTTGACTGTAGACTCTGCATATCGAACACGAACGCATCCCGGCTGAGCCTCCAAATCAATCAAGCGTTTCGGGGAATAGCGATTACCATTTAAGGTTCCCGTCATTAGGGTTGAGATACGTGAAAAATGTGCTTCCTTGTTTTGTTTGCTTCTTTTCTGCCAGTCGTCCCAAATCTTATCAACGTAACCATGATGAAAAATGAATTCTGGTGCCTCTGCAGCATCTGCGCTACACATCGTACCACCTGGGTTTTATAAATATGGAAATCATGGGAAAATGTTAAAATGCCTACAAGTATGAAAGAGGTAGTAGGGGAGATGATGATGACGATGAAAATAATGATAACAACGATACTGATGATTATGACCATTATGGAAATGACGATAATGACGACAAGGATGATTATTATTATTGATGATAAGGATGATGATAAAGATGATGATTAGGATGATGATGATGATAGTAATGATGATGATAATGATGATGATTAGGATGAGGTTGATATAAATTTAAGGATGGTGGTAGTGACGGTGATAATGATGATGATGATGATGATGATGATGATGATGATGATGATAGTAATTATTAAAACGATATCATTATCATAACAAAAACAAGGCTTTGTATCCCCTAACACAAGCATTCATGGGTGTCAATTTGTAAAGGACTGAAAGGGAATGCTCCTTATGTTTCAAAAAAGGGGAAGAAATATAATCATTTGACTCTTTATCTAAATTGGAACTCGATTTTTCTATCTATAGCTCTTTAAAACTTCTTTACATACTGTGACCGATCGTCAGGTTCTTGATCCACAAACAAGGTTGTTGGTTTGGCTTTTTTTGCTTTACCGGCTTGATTATTTCGAATTGCACAAGAAAAAGAATTATAACGTCGAAGTAGAAGATCTGGAGTACAAACAGCAATTCTCGTTTAGGAATCTAAGGCACCTATATTTATAGCGAAGGATAGCCAGATCATGAGTTAGGCTTACGATGACCTGATGTAGGCAATAGCCAATAAAATCCATCCTACATGAGCTTGCACGAGTCTCATGACTATGTAGATTTGCACATAATGCCTAGATGACAATGGATGCACAATCCACATGATAAATCCTCGAGCATCACGAGATAAACATACAAGCATCAGGTAACCGTACGACATTCCTCTTCACAATACCTAATTAGAATTTGTGAATGGTTACACATACTAAGTCATAAAAATTGAACTAACTCTATTATCAAAGTCAAGTTTGGCAAACGGTTATCACGCCGGGTGCTATGCATATAGACTATATCTGAAGTAAAGCGGAAAATAAACTCTGAACACTGGCCTAAAAGTAAGGAATTGTGAGAATTGTGGAGAACAACTTCGTAAATCGAAGGAAGTAAGTGCAAAGGCTCACATGCTTTCAAGTGCTTTCAAAGTCTCTTCACTGCAGACAGACTTAGATTATACATTGTTTGTAGCATTGCAATCAGAGGAGACTTTGAAATAAGTTATCAAAATTGACTCAGAGGAAGTATTTGGGAAGTGACCCTCAAATTCTTTGATTTGCTCCTTGTTTATAAGACTGTTATGTGGAACTGAAACTTGGACAATCAACAAGGTAATGGAAAAGAGGCTAAACAGATGTTATACAAGGATGTTGCGAATGGCTCTTAATACATCATGGAAGGATAAATGGAGGATTAAAAGATTCTATGGGAATCTCCCACTAGTGTCTTCTAAGGTGAGGTATAGGAGACTTAAAATAGCTGGTCATTGTGTGAGACACTGTGAAGAAGAGCCATCAAAACTTGTATTATGGAAGCCAGCAATCGGTCTCATGAAACCAGGAAGGAGAGCAGTAAGTTATATTGACACACTAATGAACGACACTGGTCTGATGAGTGTTGTAGAGCTGAGAACGGCTATGATGGACAGAGAGAGCTGGAGAAGACGTGCGGAATCAAAGCGAGTGAAAACTCGGCCGAAGTAAGAAGTAAGTAAGTAAGGGATGCTAAGAAAAAATAAATAAGAAGGTACTTTACTGGATTCATTCCTTTTTTTAACTTAGTTGTTAGTTGTTATTAGTTTTCGATATTCCCTTAGTCCAGTGTTAATTCATATTAGTTATTTCTAGTTAGTAGAAATGGTCGCTTGGATAGGAATGGCGAGGTAGGCCAACATTCCTTCTCAAGCAGTTGTCTATTCATTCGATGCAGCATATTGAATGAGAAGAACGAGATAACACATCCCTTTATTTATTCTACTTTACGCTTAATGTTCCATACTAACTATCATTTAATCATCTCTTAAGATATATTTTAGGTAATGTCCTTTAATTTTATTGATTGTGCATACTTACTTGCTAGCTTGGTTTAAAGTCTTCTTCTCCAGTTTATAGGGTTCGACGGAAATATGTGCAAAAATTTCTCAAATAAAAAAAATTATCTTCCTATAGAATTTTTCATAGGTATAGTAACTTAACAGTGAAGAACAAAGTACGCATTTCTTCACTTCATCTTATTTTAATTTTTTGTCCACAATTTGAAAATGTATGAATACATACATCAGATCATTAAAAATCATTCTATACACATTTTAGCTAGGCATAGAGTGAAGTGAAGAACAAGGTAACCCTTTCTTCACTTCATTTTCTTCAAATTTTTCTTCAGATTTTTAATATGTACGTATATTTTCATGGTATCATTTTTACTTGTTAATTATTTCTCTATGAGGAAGATGCAATTTTTCTTTTATCCTTTTATTCGTTATTTATTTCACAGTTTTACATGAAACAGAGGTAAACATTTCTACACGTAGTTGTATTATCATCTTTACATGATATTGACTTTGAACTGATTATTTTGATAGGATGTATTAAGTTATGTTATATATGTTTTTGTTAGGTACTTCCCATAAAATAGAAAAACATTATAATCGGTAGTCGCGCCTTGTAGGGCATGCACGTGCTCGTTAAAGACAGAAGAGAATCGTGAATGACGCGGAGAACATGAATGGACAGAAAAAAAATTCAGAGAATAGCTTAAGAAGAAGACAAGATGTCTTAAAAGAAACAAGGCAATAAGATCGTTATCCAGAAATGGAAATCATAGCAGTTTATCAATTTTATGTGGATACTGAATGCAGATATCATATGTAGACACCGTATGCAGACACTGTATGCAGACACCGTATGCAGACACCATATTCAGATACCGTATGAAGATGCCGTATCCAGATACTGTATGCAGATACTGTATTCTCTTACTATAATGCTATGTGCATGTTATCATAAGCGAGTATCACATCTCAGGTAAGCATAGGCAATAAGCAATAAGGTACCACAAAGGCAAAAAAGTGAATGAAATTTCCATGCAAACAACTGCCAACAGTTATAGATGAAAGCTGTTACTTTAAAAATTGTTGCCTGAAGTAAAATATCAAATTACTAATATTTTGTGATTTCGTGATCGAATTACTAATAGTTACCCCACTACCCATGAACTAGGAGCAAATTTTTTCACAATAATAATAGAAAGTTGAGAATTCACAAAGTGATGTTGCTCTTTTTTCTCCCCTTCTACAATCCAACGTATAGCATCCCATTTGCATCGATTGGTGTGCTAGACTAGAAAATTTCAACTCAGTATGATTTATGCCTTTTAAATCTGCAATTAACAACTTTCAAGATAGACCTAATGTACAAACTTCCAGAATTTTGTGACTCTGCTGGGGTAAGTTTATCATATATATATATATATATATATATAATTCTATTGATCACGACTGAAAAACGCCAGGAATGCCGGTTTTGATTTCTTGCATGACCTCATGAGGAATATGTTGTTAATTTCATGTAACCAAGGGACATGGATTCCGAAATATGATATTGGATGGAGAATATATTTTAATGATGTAGCTGTATACGGTTTTGTAAGGCGATTAAGCATGTAAGTTGGTTCAGTCAGATGTTGTTTATATAGTGTAGGCAGTTAGATGCAATTACCTCAGTTCTAGATTCCTAACACGAGAAAAAGATATCTGTTTATGTAGATTTAACTCTACTCAAAACTATCCAGGGTATTTATCACTTGCTAGTGCTACAGGATAATAATTGTAAAATGGTCTTGTCGGTTTTCCCCTGCACAGTATGTAACTTAGGGACAATAGAATAGGGACAATAAAACCTAAACAATAGAAATTAAAAACCCTAGCAATAAACATTGTTCTTGTCCCAACAGTTTGTCCAAACTTTAATTTACAACTATTTCCAACTATTCTGACTTGTATCAAAATGAGATAATATAATAAAAAAAGTTTGAATAATGCCAAAAGTGCATGTTTCCTGGCACAGATACCATCTAGTAGTTAAAAATGCAGGTTGTGTTCCAGGACGCGACCTTTACCATTGGAAAAGAAAATAAAGCTCTAAGATTTATTAAGGCAACATAATAGTTAATACAAAATGATGTAGTAGGTAGATTGTGTCTTGATGTATGTGATATTCTGCAATCTTGTTCCAACGACTACAGATGTCGGTCTTGCACATGACATGCCTGGCCTTTTAGTAAGTAATTTATATCTTTTCTTTTTTCTTCAGGGAACCACGATTGCTTTAATCTATTGACCAAGAATTGAGGTTACAGAAACAGAAGCAGCACTTTTCAGAAGAGAAAGTAAGTGCTCGTTGACATGAACATCGCAGCATTGTTTTAACTAGACATATTTCACAAAGTATGTGAATCACGTGAACGGGTGATAGGGTGAAATGAACGGGTCATTTTGATACAACCTGAGGGGCCTGACATATGTGGCATTCAACACGTGTCTCCTCTACAGTAACTGCCTGGATCTGATCGTAATAAATGAACAGATCGGCCTCATGGATTATTTCGTTCCTTATCAAGGTTCTATTATTAAAGATTGAATTTACAGAATTCTCCTCCCTTTATTCACGCCAATGTGATTGGTGAACCAGTATATTTTGTCAAATTGTAATCAAGGCCTTCGTCACAACGCGAAGGATAACGGAAAATCGATAAAAAAGCAGTCACACTGCCAACGATACATGATAACATAGGGTTCCACCCAAATTCACGGAGTTTAGGATCATGATGGTAGGCAGATACCTCTATTAACTAAAGATAGCCTTTTTAGCTGTTTTTGGTAGCCAGGTGTGTTGAAGGAGAAAGTGTGGAGTGTTTCTCATGTAACAGTCGAGGAAAGTGTTAAACATCAAATTTAAGAGTTCAAGTATCATGCAGACCAGGAATATTGGTGGGGAAGCACAAACCAAGAAAGGAAAAGCCAAAACCTAACAAGTCCATGGGAAAGTCTAGCTAGAGACCCACAGTGAGGGGGGGGGGTACTCCGGGGTTATGCTCATTCTGATGAAAGTTTTCGATTTTGCTACACCAGGTTTTCACTACTAGATCGGCATACACTTTTTACAGTTGTAGATTGGGCTTTGAGAAATCCAGTGACTGCTCTAAGCGATGGAATGGTTGCAGTCGGAGGTATGGAGGTTATCTGCTTTATTCGGCCTGATTATCATAAAAGTGATTTCAAATTGATGAAATCTTCAGTCACAAATAGTTAGTGGCATGTTATATTTCACGATGGACAGTGAAGTATCAATATCAACTAAACAAAGGCCTGGGGGCATTTTGGGAATCGCATTCAAAGTAAGACTTTTGTGTCATGAAATAGACCCATAGAAAAGTTCTAATTAGTCCATACTTGAAAAATATACTTTTTTCGGGTCAATATTGTCGTTGAAAATGAAAGAAGACTTCACCGAACTTCCACATGATGGTAAATGAAAGACCTCTTTGCTATATTTCTTATGAAGAAGCTTTGACACCACAGAGCAAGATAAAGCGACTATAGCAGAGACATCATAAAATCACCTAGTGTAGCATGTAGACAGATATTACAGTAATATTTGGGTGACGTGGGGTACTTCAACTTCCCAGACCTCCTGATGAGCCGACATGTTACTGACAAAGCGTCAGCATGCAAGTAAGAAATATGTAGTGAGCGGAAAAAAGTTCAAAACTGGAATATTCGTAAACTTGGGGACTCCATTGATAAACCCGTTAAACCATTAGTTGGGACGTTTTCAGGGTTTTCTCCCAATTCTGCTCTTTACTATTTCTTATCGTACTGTTGATAAGCAGGAAAACCCCTCAAAGGGTTCCCAGACAATTCCCCCCTGGTCAACCCCCCCGGTCAATTCACCCCTAGACAATTACCCCCTAGACAATTCCCCCCACTAAATTTATCA
>JAAAKL020010278.1:0-14483 GCA_010016065.2 Carybdea cf. marsupialis auct. non (Linnaeus, 1758)
CGAAAAATTCCAAGTTGCAATTTTCATGTTCTTTAAATAATTGAAATTATTTTGGTCTCAAGAAAGCAATGATCCCGGATACAGACGCAGGACGGGATTTTTGATGGACGCATTTTTTGAATTATATCTTTTTGGGACATTACAAGGATCATATAATTTCACTTTGGAACTATAGGGAAAATAATTTTTTATCTCACAAGGTAACTGTTTTGTTTCGGACATTGGTAAGTCAAATCAATTTTCATCTCTAACAAATGATTTTTCTTATCTCCTTAACACATTTGACAGGAATTTAACAAACAAAAACAAACCAGGACATAGTTCCCCGGATTCGTCCCATCCATCTGCATAGCTTACAAAGCCATCCCATAGCGAATCTATTTGTAAGCAATTTCCATACAGAAAGTAAAATCTTCCACTTGCACATTGGTGTGGATTGGAAGTCATGGTTAGAATGTCAAGTTGGTTTTCAATGCCAAAATACTAGCCCAATATAATAAGTGGCTAAAAAAAGAAGTGCAATCATGCTTTTAAGCCAAAAGTAGGTCTAGGTATATATTATGATTGGACACTCAATAACTTTCTTCCCTAAGAAACCATCAGCAACTCCACTAATTGTTTTTCTAAGATTATTCCGTCCATCTTCCACATAGTCAAATTTTAAACGCACGATTTCGGTAGATTCCTGGAATCTACCGAAATCATAACTTCCATGAAGTAGTTACACTTATTAACCCTAGACACTAATAGACAGAGATCTTTACTTTAAGCATGAATATCAACACTACTATATACCATGGTATATTGTAACGATCCTGCTAGTCTTTTGTTTACAATAACATTTTCTATTAGGTTTGCTGTCCTACCATCACCATGTCAACTTATGGGCTGTTTTATGATAAAATATTGTATTGATTATTGCTAGGTTGTTAAACAAAAAAAATTGCAAAAGTTTGAAGACATTACTGTCGTCTTATCCTACACCAAGTTTACCTAGGCTAGGATACCATCTATCCGTATTTCTACCAGCCTGTGCTTTAAAATGTCCAAGAAAAAACACCATATTTCGATCTGATACCCTGTCTATTGGCTCCTGTATCCGAATGTAAAATTCTGAAGTTTCTAGTATCTCCGTCTGTTGATTAGGATTCTATTATTAAGACTTTTCAAGCCTAAACAAGACTTAGCAGCTTCCTTATTCGTCATGAACCCTAATCCCTGTACATGTACCCCTTTCTTCCTGCCTGAGTAAACTAATTCTTTATCATCTAATTTCATCTTTAACATCTACTTCCTACCCCTACGATGTGATTTTTTGAGATTTCTATTAAGTCCAGTTATAACCATGTTAATTGATCAGTAAAAATATCGATACGATAGTGCTTTTTTTAAAGTCGAAGCATTCCAAGTTCCAATTTTCATGTTATTTAAATAATTGAAATTATTTTGGCCTCAAGAAAAGCAATGATCCCGGATACATGTGCAGGATGGGATTTTTTGATGGATGTTTTTTTTTAATTATATATTTTAGGGACATTACATTGATGATATAATTTGACTTTGGAACTATAGGGAAAATGAATTTTTCTTATCTGACAAAGGTACTGTGTTTTATTTCGGACATTGGTTAGTCAAATCATTTTTATCTCTAACAAATGATTTTTTTTATGTCCTTAACACATGTGATAGGAATTTTACAAAAAAACAAACCTGGGCACAGTTCCCCGGATTCGTCCCATCCATCTGCACAGTTTACAAAGCGATCACATAGCGAATCTATTTGTAAGCAATTTCCATACAGACAGTAAAATATTCCACATTTGGAATGGAAGTCATGGTTAAGAATGTCAAGTAGGTTATCAATGCCAGTTCACTAGCCTAATATAAAATATATCTAAAAAAAGGAGAGTAATCATAGTTTCAAGCCAAAAATAGGTCTAGGTATCTCGGCTGTCCTCTGCCAAAACCTAGTAACTGCATTTCGGATGATTTTTCAGGAAATGCAAAAAACTGATTTTCTTACTTCCTGAAGCAATGAGAAGAGAAGAAAAGATGGGAAATTAACTAAAATATTTAGAAAAATTAGCGATTCAATCAGATATATTTTTTAATCCAGTACATTTTTTAAAACCTGGGAAATTGCAGATACTAGGTTCTGGCGGAGCTTTTCGACTCCGATTGCCAACGTATCCCACTGCCAAAACCTAGTATCTACACAATATGGAGTTTTAAAAAAAGGGATCTTTCATATATGAAAGCAGTTGCATTACAAAAGTAACAAAACTATCTATTTTCTCTTCGTTCGTCACAGAACTGTTCTTCCTCTTCGTAGGGATCATCCTCGTCGTCAATGAGATCCATGGATTCTGAAACTGGTAATGATTTCCAAAACGTCTGCCGGTTCTTAGGCATCATGGGGCACAACTTTTTGACAATCGCATCCTTCTTCTCTTTAAGTATCCCTCTCGGAACTCTGTTAACCTCTGGCAAACGTTTGATGTCAAACTTTGGTTGCAGAAAGTCGCACGACTCCATATCTTTGTCAAAGTCTGTACGATAGTAGAGTAAGCGGGACCCTTTTTCAAACTTGGCTTCGACAATGCTTAATAACTTTGGCAGTACACATTTTTTGTTCATTGCTCGCTTTCGTGAAACCCACTGCCTAAATTCACATAGTTCCAAAGCTGTGAGTCCTTTTCTTGACGTTGACACGCACTCCACAAAATCTGGAAAATCGTACACTTTCCCTTTTTTCCGCATCTTAGTTTCAATGTTGCCATGGACCCCATCAGCGGAGTTGTGAGTATGACCTTTAGTCAAGTATTTCAGTGTCACAGTTTGAGGTCCGTTTGAACTGTTTACAATCTGGACAAGTGAGGTGTACAAAATCCAGTTTTTATTCTGACTAGTACAGTTGTCCATCCAAAATACGAAATCCTTAATGTCACGCTCTGAAGTTGACGAAATAACAGCATAAAAAGCGTCAACAATGTTCTCGGCTGCCCTGCCTCTCAGGGCTTCGTGCCATAAAACGCAGTAAGAATGACCTTTTCCTACTGATGCTGGGTCAAACTGGTTCACACGGGCAAAGGTCTCATTAAATACAACCAGCCGACTAAGAAAAATAGCCTCTTTGTTTCCAGGCATATCAGGAAGTAGAATAACCTTCTGTAAATCCACGGCAAACAGACTTCCCAGAATCGCTGCTGCAGCTGGCTGCGTCTGATTGATAGACATGTGTAGCTTTCCTAGCATGTTCAATGTGTTTCTCCCAATCTTTTTTCTTTGATGCTTCGTGATCGTCAGAATCCATTTCTTCTATGTCATTTCCAACACTTTCAGCCATACTGTACTTTTCACACTCAGGACAAACATCACATGCTGGCATTTTCAATGATATGTTCATTATCTTTACCTGGCGTCTGTATGTCTCAAGAGAGACCTTCAAAGTTGGAAATTTCTCACAAAAATCTTGATGCATGATATTGAGGGTCAAAGAAGATGGCAAATATTTGATGTTTGGTGCATTTTTACGACGGTAATGGGGCGTAGAAGGACCGAAACTATTGATATGGTTCTTAATCTTCTCGAGGTTCTCAGAAGTCACCTTGTTATGAGGTGCTTTCTTTCCTCTGTTATCCACAACATGCTGGTTGACAAGACCAAGGTTTATCTTTTTACAGAGTTCAGTCAACTGAGAATCAGTTCTGAATCCAAAGGTATTCATTAACATCTTCTTGCAAACCTCTAGCTTTACCACAACATTCTGTTCCATTTTTGGTAGGTAATAATGCCTTGATTCATTTTGTTTGAACATCTTTCCTTTTTCGTTGTCAGCATGGACAGTTCGCCTTTTTATAGGCTCTAGTCTAATACACCCAGCTAAGAATTTACTTCTGGAGGCATAGCCTTCTGCCCAGTAACTTTCCCGGACTTGTTTTCTAGCTTCAATGTCAAACTCTTTGCAGTGCTTCTTGCAGCTGCAGGACGTATCACAGTACTCTTCAATAAATGGGTGTTTCCGCTTATTATTTTCTTTTTTGCTCTCTTCGCTTCTGTTCCTCTTCCTTTTAGTGTTACTTTCACTGCAACTGTTTTGGTCAGAAAAGGGATTTTCGTTGTGCTCTTGCTCTTGACCTTCATCAATTCTAACCGCTCTTTCTGAATCAATGTCTGGTTCTGGTTCTGCAACATCCAAAACCAAGGGTTGTAGTTGATGAAAGACTGGTTCTGTTACATTGCTGATTAGAGGTTCGGTTTCGAAATTTGCAGCTGACAAGTCACTGCTGGAGGGCTCTTGCTCTTGACCTTCATCGGTTCTACCCGCTCTTTCTGAATAAATTTCTGGTTCTGGTTCTGTAACATCCAAAACCAAGGGTTGTAGTTGATGAAAGACTGGTTCTGTTACATTGCAGATTAGGGGTTCGGTTTCGAAATTTGCAGCTGACAAGTCGCTGCTGGAGGGCAAATTGGGTCTGAAAAAAAATATTTGAGAATATTTTGTTTCAGAAAGAAGTTCCTATAGAAATTAAATAGAAATAGCACTTAATAGATTATGTTTTGCATTTGATTGTTATTTGCATGCAAAATAATGTTATAGTGCATGTAGTACCATTCACTCCAGTCAGTGCCGGAAAAGAAGTGTCCTGCGTTTATAGTACCAGTTTGGAGCCAGCTTGGTAAATGTCAGTAGTATAAATATAAAATACTAGCCTACACAATGATTAAGGTAAATAATGAGTAAAAATAGTATCACTAGCTGCCCAGTTTCGAACCAGGTTTTAACCTCATGTCCTGCACTCCTGAACTTTGACTGGATCTTTTCTGAATCAGTAACTGGAAGCACACAGTACAGAAGAGTCTCATTAAATAAATCAAAACAACAGACTGGAGATCTCTTTACCCTTTCTCAGCCCTTTCTTGCCATTATGGTTTAACCCCATTCAGTCTGAGTCAAAATTATGTTGTTAAACTTACCCAAATTTCTTTTCTTTTGCTATCTCCAGTGCAAGCCTTGCAAGGGTTTCCCCTCTGCTGGTTCCAGCTCTCTTCATCTTTCAAAACATAAACTTAAGCTGTTTTCTAATCATTATTGATGATGCTGTTTTTCTTGTCAATATTGATGATGCTGATTCATGTGGCGATGCTCACGACATCTCGAACGGTAGTTACTAGGTTTCTAAAGTCAGATGCCTCTAGCAGGTACTAAGTTTCAGCCGTCAAATTGTATATAAACGTAGATACTAGGTTTTGAGCTACGTATTAAGTACGGACTAGGTTTTGGCAGTGGGATTCTTGGGAAAATGTCTTTCGTGCCTGTAGATACTAGGCTTGTCCGAATAAAGTATAACAGATGGAAAAATTCTGATCACGCCATTCGAATCGCCGTGCCTGAATTACTGACCGTCAATACTTAACTCAAAAACGATTTTTTTGTAGTTACTAGGTTTTGGCAGAGGATAGCCGAGGTGTGGTGGTTCGAATCTGATTTCAAACTGGATTTGGCGATGATTCTCGGGAGAAAAATCGCGGATAGGGATTTCTTGATTTTATAGCGGTTTTGTTTTCTACCGCATTTATTGATAATATTTGATGCTACAGGACAATTGAGTCTATTTCTACGGCTCTTTCTACTTTCTACTTTGTCACTTTGTAAAAGTGACATTTCCTTTTAAGGTTTAATCATGCAACATGAAGAGAGGAAAAAAATAGATTATTGCAAGCTTTCTCAATCTTGGTGTTTATTGAGTTTTGCATAAAAGACTTTATTTTCCAAGAAAGAGCAAAGAGGAGTCAGAATTTTTGGAGGAGGGGATGGACAGGGATATGTCAAACTGTATTAGAAAGGTTCTTCGGTACCTTTTCCACAAGTGTGCTGGTATAAATAGTGCCAATCAAATACTGAAACAATCTACCGGCAAAAAAAAATTATAATGGACTCGTAGCAACGACAAAAGAAAAAGAACTTAGTAAAATAGTGACAACAATTACCTGTGAGATTAGCCTGTTAAGTTTCGCACCTTCAGGTTTGATTATATGCAGTTTATATTCAACATTGCCGAATTCAGTCTCTGGACCCAAGACTAAATTTTTCATGATATTCTTAAAAATAAGTTGGATTAAAAAAGTTGGCAGAGGTCAACACTGTTTTCACGAATTAACAATGAACATATATCATATATGAAGAGAGAGGGAGAGGGAGAGAGAAAGAGAGAGGTGAAAGACAAAGAGAGAGGTGAGAGACAAAGAGAGAGAGAAAGAAAGAGAGAGGGAGAGAGAAAGAAAGAAAGAGAGAGAAAGAAAGAATGTTCTTAAAGGCTTTTCTAATTGTGATTTAATTATTCTTGAGAACAATTTATTCACTCAAACGAAGACCGCAGACTGTTTAGACAGGAAAGAGACAAAGATAGCAGGAAACTTAACCTAGTTGCTTAAGGCGTACCCCTGCAGCTAGGAATAAACAGCGACAAGGCATTCATTGAGAAATATCTTACAGAGCAATACAACATTCCGAACACAATCATTACTAATGTAAGACGCATTATAATCCAATCGCCGCCTGTCAAAAAGGTTGGGGCCACTCAGGAACCGATCAGACAAGCAGGAGCAAGCTATCAAGAATTGACCCACAGACAACCCCCTCCCATTCTTTTCTCTGTTCGAAATCTAAACTTGCAAAAAACGCACTCTGCAAACATGTTACCACATTCCTAACCTTACTAACCAAATTTCCTAACTCTGCTGTCTGCTGTCTCTTGACCCAAGCAAAAGAGATTTCAGCATAGTTGGGAGGTGGAACGAGCCACGCACCCTAGGCGTGGTGGAGCCGCATGACAAATATGTGCCAGCAATAAAGGCTCGAAAAGGCCATTTTTTTTTCTTTAATGTTCATTGGCTTTAGTGCATTGAGTGGATTTACATCCAAAATTAAAACTTAATAGCTTTTATACCTTCATTACATATTAAAATTGAAATTTGACACTTTCATTATACCAAAAATAACATTTTTTTGACACTTTCATTATATCATGTATGCCAAATAAAAAAAGAAATATAAATTAAAGGTTATATACCCGTGGCAGAAGAGTCTCAAATACAATGGCGCACACTATCTGGATCACAATGTACGATGTTTCTTCCTCTTTTAGTACATTAAAAGAGAAGAAAACCACCTTCCAGATTAGGAGTGCCGTATTACACAATCCTTGTAATATAGTGTTGGCCGTTATATTAAGGAGGGTGGCTTCTGCTTTTGGGGCATAATGGATCCATGCAAATGAGTTGGAGAGCGTCACAACCATCAAACTGGCAAAATGAAATACATGGATCCATTTATACCCCACACGCTCTTCTAAGAATTGAAATGGCCATGGCCAACTTAACGCTGTCACTCCTGAAACATAGAATGGTCAAAATTAAATTGCTGAAATCTATATCATTTTTGTTTTCAAAATTATTGGAAGGAGCTGCAGGTAGCAGGTACTTGATATTAAATAACTATGATAATAAAAAATACACCAGCAACACAGATAAAAGAATAAACTGGAAAATGTATGTGAACTTAATAGTTCAATTTGATGGGTTTAAGAAAGCCTTTACCTGAGGGTTTATTAACCTGCGAATGGCCTTATCTTTCCGATTCCCTTGCGAGTCAAGTTTCCGATTCCTTTCCGATTCCCAGAGGTTCATTGAGGTTGCTCCTACTTCTGACTGATAGTCATTTTCCACAGATCTCCAATATTCATATAGACCAGTCATTTCTGTGGCACCTGTCCAAATTGGTCCGTCATTGGAGAGAAAGTCCCGTAATGTACATTGCTTAATGCTTCTCTCTAAATGATCTTTGATTATTTTGATTTT
This sequence comes from Carybdea cf. marsupialis auct. non (Linnaeus, 1758), assembly GCA_010016065.2. Classification (NCBI taxonomy): domain Eukaryota; kingdom Metazoa; phylum Cnidaria; class Cubozoa; order Carybdeida; family Carybdeidae; genus Carybdea; species Carybdea cf. marsupialis auct. non (Linnaeus, 1758). Next base: position 7,861 of record JAAAKL020010278.1, read on the forward strand.
GGTTTGTAGAAGTGGTTGGCCTATAATTTTAGAGCTATTTATTAAACCCTGGCTGTTGTTTGTTGTGTTTTGTAGGTCTATTCCAGCATATTCTTGTAAAATTACACTCTTTGTTGGCCTAAGTACATCCTGATTAGACCTTAGGTCAGCTAACTTACTAAAATCTACGTGAAGAGAATTCCATTGAAAAATTCCACTTTTCCTAAACGCATTTTTACATATCTCTGGGGTCATGGTTTGTCTAATGATATATGAAAGATGCTGACAAAAAGACATCTTGACCACTTTCGGAGGACCGCTATTGATAATTTCTATCCTATTGCCCTTTTTATCCACGTTTCCTTTTGTCCAGAGGTCTGCGTGCTTCTTCCAATTGTTTTTAAGGTTCTTAAATATACCTACGTCTAAGGGCTGCAAAAGGTGAGTGGCATTCGTTAATATGCACAATAGCGTAATGTTTTTTTCCTTAGCAAATTCAGATACCTTCAATGATATATGACTCGTTTGGCCATCCATAGTTAAAACAACCTTTTCATAACCCTTTGCAGCTAGCCATGAGGAAAACAATTCTTGCATACATTCGAAAAATACATCCTTCGTCATCCCTCCTGATTCGCTATGGAATTCCTTTACATCTTGTGGAACTGTTTCGAGGAAATTTTTGTTTATCATAGTACCCTTGTACACAACCTGCGGGGGGATACTCACCTTTAGGATTAACACAGGCCAACACGGTTAACCCATCCTTTTCATTCACACAATTTTTAAAAAGTTTTTAGATCTCTGTGCTAAAACAGGCAAAGGTGGATTGTACCTAATCATAGTCTCGTTGCAGTTAAACCATATGGCAGGATTTGTAAAGTCATTCTCAGTAAGTTTTTCGTCTGTCAGAAGTTGTTCTTTTTGAGTAGTGAAAAAATTGTGAATTCTCTTCTGTCAAGGTCACCCTGCCCCCATGTGTCGGTTCCGCAATACGCACTGTCAGGTCATTGTTTTGTTTCAAAAAGTTGCCCATGAACCTTTCCCCTGGTATCCCATCTTTTAAAAAGTTTATGAGACAAATCCTTTTCTTTCGCTACCTGTCCCAAAGAGCTTCGTAATTGCTCCTTTGTTACTGGAAACTCGACTTTCTGGCAGTCCTTCACCAAGGTTACAGCTTGTGCCTCAACATCTTCACTAAAAATCGGAGGAGGTTCTCGTTTTGACAAAGCGTTAACAGATATACCTTTTAAAAACATGTTCCGAAGTAGATAGCATAAAACCTGACGTCAGTCGACACACAAACACACAGACAACTTATTTTTATATATATAGAAGATTAATGGTATTGCTACAGTAAGTCCTAATTTTTCTCGATTATGTTTTATTACTATTTACAATCAAAGTTATACATTGCTGTTGACTAATGTTAATTAAGCTGATATTAACATGATACGATAAATATGTTTCTTCTTCAACAAATATACATACATCCTCCACCCCAAGAAAAAAGTGCCCTCCCTCTCCTAAAATAATCCTTACTAAAAGTTTCAACTCGTTCCACTTCGCGTTGGACAAAAGAGGGTTAGATTAGCCATATAATTTTTTTTAATTTTAATATATAACAATAATTTAGTGTTATTTTGATATATTATATAATAAGTACATAAGCATATAGTATAATAAGTATAATTTTGATAGAACTTATATTAAAGTGGGACAAATTTAAACTTGTTTGGCAGAGAATTGCTCCCGCTTATGACGACGCACGATTGTGATAGAGTTAGAGCTAATGGACATGGCCAGTTATGATATGATATATTTTATATAGGGATATTAATAAATTATATAGTTTATATTGAATCTTTTTTGGCCTCATATTTGACGTTTTTACATGAACAAATATACCTGATATTGATTAATTCCCTTTTCAATTCATAGAATTGTGAAGATGAATTTAACGGCCGATTATCACAAGCCAACCAAGTTCGCAAAACTGCAACATAATTGCTAACTAGTGCCACACCAGAAGATGCTGCTTCTGTTCAAAACAAGGTCAAGCAATTAGATGACTCATGGAATAAAGTGTCTGAAGCTGCCCGAGCTCGGTCGGATCGCCTCGAGGACGCCCTCACTAATGCTGAAGAGCTGCATAGACGAGTTAAAATGCCTTTTGAAAGGTTAAGTGATAGGGAATGGAATTGAGGTACGAAATTATACTAATTGTATTTGTTGTACTTACTGCTTATAAAAGTGAAAAATGTAATATGTCACCATATTTATAGGTGATGACTAGAATAGGCTATTATTCATATTAGCATAGACTATAGGCCTACTGAAGTCGTTAATGTAGAATTATCTGTTTTCTAAGAGGAACACCGGCCCCTTCCGTGAGTTAGAATAAAAACATATGCCAATTGTACGTTTCGTGGCTATTTGAAGATTTTTTCCTTAGTTCTAAAGAGAATCCTATTGATTCTTTCTGCTTCAATTATAGTTTTGATTTATTTTATTTCTAATTTGAGACGGGTAGTACCATAGCATCGCTTACAGTATGCCAAAAGATAACATCAATTATTTTTTGGTCATTAACCATTTATATTTTTTTAACTCGTTTTTTTTCAGTTCACTGACATTTTGTCACATAAATTTGTGAGCCATTTTTTGACCACTTCCATTTTCTCAATCGGTTCCAAATTTTATTAGTATATGCACTTCCAACGAAATTGCAATTCAAAATCAAATAATTTTCCCTCTTGTAAACTCCCCCTTGTAAAAATAAAACAGCATAAACAGATGATTGGGCACAGCAAAACTTATTAAACAAGCACTATTATGCAAGACTTGGTAGCCCAGCGATAAGAAAACATGCCTGTGGCCACGATAACTTAGGTTCAAACCTTATATAAGATAATTTTTAGTGTTTGAGGCTAAAAAGTTGAAAATGATAAATATAAAAGATTTTAATAACTCAATTCTAATTTCTTTTATCTCTTTTTCCTCAACTAACTGACTTTGAATTTGTGCACTTAAAATCTAAAACTTAAGAATTAAAACTTAAATCATTTTTATATCTATGTTATGTAAAGGTCAATCAGTTTTGCGCACCCTGTTTTCACTTGTATTCAAAGATTCTGGAGAAAAAACTGTTTTCTACTTTTTAGTATATTTTTAAAACGAGTTTATTTTATCTTATAATTCTTATTTTAGAAGCCAATTTGGTCAAGTCCATTCTAAAATGTACTTGATAAATTTTCCGTCCTAAGCCAAATTAGCTGACACGTTCAACTCTGCTCCTTGTTGGCTAGAATTGATATTTGTTATAATTATTCGTGTTAACGAAGATATGCCTTACCTTAACTGGAAGATTATTCTGTGCAGAATTTTCAAGATTAGTTCCAGCGGATGTTTGATACCATAAACATAAAATGGATTGTGCCTCTTTTTTTTTATTTTCTTTGTTTTCCTAGCACCTCGTCAACTAGTTTCTGGACGGCTTACATATCAAAGGGCTAGAGCCAAACTTTCAATATATTTTATAATTTTTAGGATTTAATGGCCAGTTGCTAGATGATCAAGATTAATGTGTTGATCAAATTGGTGACCACAAACGTTTCTTTGAAGAACTAAATGAAAAGGAGCATGAAAAGAATGACACGTTGGTGTAGGCCAATGATATTCTTTTAAAGTGTCATCCAGATGCAGTTAGTGTTATACGACACTGGATAACCGTCATCCAGTCTAGGTGGGACGAGGCTTCGAATTGGTCAAGACAGGTAAGGGAAGTACTTTAAGTATTCAACTGCGTCAATGGTTAAATACGGCACATATTAATATATTATAGGTTATGAGTTATTATATTATAGGCATTATATTTTACTGTCGTTTGCCAGGCCTTCTCCCGAAAGGAGTGGAAAAGTATGATTCATGGTTCACTGATGACTCATGTTCAAAATCTGAATAATATGAGTAACTTAACAGATTGGGAACTGGCGATAGTGTTGACAAAAAAAAAACAACCTCAACGCCATCTAGCGTTTGGTAACTAAATACTACACAATTTTTTATTTAATATTCGAAATTATTTTTGGAAATTATTAGGAATTAGAGCTCTTAATAATTTTGCATGCAAAACTTAGCTAATCGAAAAAAGAAATAAGATTGATTAGGCATTATTCTTAAGTATTGCATACAGAATAAAAAAGTTAATAATAGTACGATTATTCTAAAGGCCTTGTTATTAAAATCAATTAAATTACACACGAACACTGTTCCAAAGCTTGTACAAACACATAAGTGGTCACAACGCAACTAATTATGTAGTAACTACATAAGTAGTCAATGTTACAAACACCAACGAAGTACTTGGTCCCGTTTCGTTAATATTACTTGTGATTGGTCGTAGGTTTATTCCTTTTAGGTTCTTACGGAAGTTACTTTTAATTATTTAGGGAATATTACTTGGTCACGAAGCTACTTAATAGACATTATTCAATGTACGCTTCAGTTCTATATTTCTTTCTATTTTAATCAAAGATCTTATCAAAATAATTTTCTTATCAACTTGATGTAGAGAAAGAAACTTCATTTTATTTTTTTCTATTGAATGCTTGGTTTTGGCGTCCTGGTTTTGTGGTGAAGATAAACTAAAATTTTGTTTTAATTTAATATATACGTCTTACGATTATCGTTTGTTTCTACCTCGTTCTCATTTAGAGTTTTTCTTTTTTATCTCTCTCTTTCTTTCTAACTCCACTCCCTCTTTATCTCTTTCCTTGCCCCTCCACCCTCCGTATCTCTCTTGTTATTCTAAGACTAAATAACTTTCAGAGAGATCATAGATTTGAAGAACACATTAAACAGCTTCGCAACTCAGACGAACTCCTGGAAGAGCTTCTTAGTTGGCTTACAAAACAAGAAAACACGTTAGTTGATAGGGACGCTGAGCCTCTGCCTGATCATATACCCACAGTTGAAAAGCTGATAGAGGAACACAACCAGCTGATGGAGGAGACAGCAGCTCGTACACCTGAATTGGATCGAGTCTGTAAACCGAAGCAACAACCCAAACTGAGCAGAACGAGAAAGCCATCTAGGAAGCCAATGTAAGTTCTACAATTACTAACTTTAGATAGGATAAATTACAATTTAAAACTAATAAGCAAATACTGCTACTATTGCTAACAACGCACAGCAACACTTAGCAACCTGATGCCAATACATCTGCACAAGCTCCTCCATGACAATATATTCAAAACTTACCTCTTTACATCATCCCAAGAGGTTCGATTTTCCTGACAACCTCCTTACGACCGAGTTCCTTACAACCTCCTCCTACCCATATGGGAACGGCCTGCGTTTTGTTTGGCCAAGAAGGACGATCTTTCGCAATCTGTTATGCTTCATCCGCAAAACGTGTCGTAGGGTTCTCAACCTTTTTCTCGTTATAGCCCTAAAAAGCGGGACTGAACTCCATTTTTGGTACAGCTTACTGTATGAAATCCGATCAGTCCGATGAGCACCCAAAACAATCCTTAGACAATTCCCCTGGAAAATATATAGAAAGTCCTCCCCCGTCTTCCAAAGAACCCACATTTCAGAACCATGCTCGACCAGTATCATCACTGATTATCATCTCCGATATTCTAATTTTCGTTCGAAGACTTATCTTCCTATTCTTACAAAAAATTTCTTCCGAAAAACCGGGACATTACTAAGACAGAAAAAAAAATGAACAACCAGCATCATCTAGCCATACTGAGCTAGGGAACTAAGTGCCCATTGACAATGAGATTGTACTAATACTGAACTAATACTGTAATATGGGCCAATAAAATTTATTCATACAATCACCCAAAAGTTGAATAAAAAATTTAATTGGCTCAAAGTAGCGCTAGTTAAACTTCGGTATTTGACTAAATCTTCTAGCCTGCCCATGAACTTGCAAAGGTAAGTTGTACTAGGTGCGTGGTTATATTAATAAAATCTCATTGTGAATAGGATTTAAGTAGAACCTAAATAATAAAAAGTAGTTATTTCAATATTCAGTTTTTTATGCTGAAGATAAGAAGTTTGCCAAAGGATAAAATAGGAAGGCCTATATTCGTGTACATTTATCGAAATTGGCCTTGCCTTGCTCTGCTTATTGTATAATCAACGAAGAGTATTTAGAAACAAACTATTGTGTATAATTTTTGAAATTTATAGTGAAATATTTTTTCTGCTGTTTAAATTAAAATTTATATTAAACTAGATTAAGTTTGATTAAATTTGATTATGCTATGATCTTGTCTAGATCTGCTGGGTAATGGTCCATTGTCATTTGAGCCATTGTCAAGTTATCTCGGTTTTCTTTTTCGTTCAATTTTTTTTTAGAAGCTGCAACTAGCTTTCTTTCAAAACTGTTTACAATACAAAAGATAAAAAACTTAATTTATTTTTAAATCTATGTCGGAGCGCCGAAAATTCACTAGTGTCAGAGTTTTAAGCGCTTTGTATCAAATTGTATGCGAACGCACCCTAAGGAACCCGAAATCGAAGTTTACAGTTGGTTTTTTAATCTTTTTACATCATTTTGTGTATACTGTAAGTGTGGAGAAAATACAAAGGAGATAGGTCACTTTTTACTAAATCAAATAATTTAC
>JAAAKL020010279.1:0-14483 GCA_010016065.2 Carybdea cf. marsupialis auct. non (Linnaeus, 1758)
GGAATTTAGATTGTTCAGGTAGAAAGTTTGTGTGTGGTCAGTATAAAAGGAGACAAATCATCACACTCTTTGTTATTTAACCGAAAGAGACACTTAGTAATCGTTCGGGTAAAAAGTTTGTGTCTGTTTGTTGGAGAGGAGGAATAATGTAGATGCACTGATATTTCTTACCCAAAGGTGTATTGAAATGAAATGAGAGTAAAAAGGGAAGATTAACCTGCATGGTACCAACACAAAAACCAGTTACTACATAAATGAGCTCATTTTTGTGAATTATGGTAATCAATTGACCAAAAGCTTAGTTTAATCGAAATTTTCTCTTGTGTTTATTAATCAGCATGGTAAGAAATCACTTCATGGAAAATTTTCATAATCCTAAGATTTAAAGCGACGGAGCTATACCTAAATTTACGAAATGAATTAGGGAATTCTATGTTTAGATAATACTTTATTAATATCATAATTAAAATGCACAGTATCCTTGACGTTTCGATATTATCTTTTTCAAAATTCAATAAAAAGAATTATGAATAAAAACATATATCAGATTAAAAGGGCACATAACTACTTTATGCAATTTTGTACAGGCTTTTTTGTTCCATTGTCGTCAACTCTGTCTGCGACAAAACTATGTTATCATGTTATTATAGCATTTTTTTCAAGCCTTAGATCATCTCACTTCATGTGAATCAAGCATAATAATCCAGTCTACTGTATTACCGTTGTTAATACCTAGTTAGCAAGAGCAAAAGATGGCATCTTCTTCTTCTGTTTCTTTGTCCAAGCTTATCCCTATTCTGGGTCGCCGTTGTGAACGGGCTTTCTGGATACATTCCTTTTGTCAACCACATTTTTATTCCATCTTGTTCGTGGCCCTCCTCGCCTCCTGGTGCCTTCTACCTCTGTTTCTAACTCTTCTCCTGTTACATGCTCTCCGTCAATCCTCCTCTTCAAGTGCCCAAAGCATCTTAGCTTCGATTCTTGGATATTTTTAGGGGCTTCAACCACTTTTACTTATCCTATCTCTTCTTGCAACTTTAGCGTTTTCATCTCAGCCACAGTGAACTTCTGCTTCCATATGACAAAGTGAAGCTAGGTGGGCGAAGGCTTTGTGCACTTTTCGTTTCATTCTGCCTGGTACTCTACAATCATGCAACAATCCAGAAACCTTTCGAGATTTATCCACATTGAATTCTAAAGTTAACCTTCTGTTCCACTTCAGATATTTAATACACCGGAGACTCATGGGATTTAAAGGTCTCTGCTCTCCTCAAGTTAACTCAGTTAAGCTCTTTGACTTGCTGATTCTTATTCCCCTACTTTCCATACCTCCATTCTCCTAGCTCTCCCTTCTGATTCGCTTCTACTTTCTACTAGTAGTACTATGTCTTAGGCGTTAAACACAGACAATGGTGTTTCTTTTCTCACACTTTCGTTCGGTAATGGCATCAATTGTAAATAACTTATGTATAGCCCTGTGCTTATGCATTGAGCACTCTTGCGGATGGTATATCTATATCTATCTATGTATAGAATCCCTTCAGAATGTTTTTAACTTTTTAAAAATCTTGTCAGAATCAAAGCCGCGATGTTTATCCTTAACTAATGCCAGCGTGAAATTTCGTTCTTCTAGATTTTCATCTACCTCTGTAAGAAATAGCATGTTTCACACATGAAAAACGAAAACTTTACTAACCAAATTAAGTTTGGTGTGTTCTAATGATCCAAAACTGCAATATTGTTAAGTTTAATCTTCAAGGCTTGTTTACGGTGCCTTTGAAAACCACCTGCATGTAGTAGTATACAGCTATGACCCCCTTAGAGAATCATTAAGAGGTCGGTCCTACAACTAGACAAATAGCATAGTTCACCTGTAACTCGCCTAGCCCTTGCTAATGCATTCACTCAAAATTTAATATATGGTACGGGAGTGGTTAATTAAACGTAGAGTGGTAATATGAGTTCTAAATGTGTTTCACTGTATCAAGCATATTGTTTTCAGCACTAACATTACATCAGCAACGAGGAGATCCACCTTTGTATGTTACATAAGACTTTTTTAACTAGTACCACTGACAGAACAACTGGTTAGTATAAAGAAGAAAATGTAGATTAAAAGATCTCAAAAGAAAAAATTAAAAACCTGCACTTACATTTTGTTTTCCCCTATTAAAAAGGGTGTGTCCATTCCTGCATCAGCAACTTTTTGAACGTAGCAGATTTGATCTATATTCATAGGTTTTCTTGTCTTACTTACTTACTTACCCTTTTAAACGTCTTTTTTTGTCTCATTTCATTTGAGGTAAGACGTGCTGTGGTGGACCGCCATTCAGATCTGTCACTGGTCATCTCTCCTTTTAGATTGTATTTCTTCAGATCCGCTCCCATGTTTTTAGCCATGTATTCTTAGGCCTTCCTGGTGGTCTCCTACCCTGAGCCGCCAGCCTCTTTATCCTTCCCTCCCTCATCTCTTCTCTCAACATGACGAAACCATATTTTGTATGACAAGGATGACCCATGCGCCTTTTATTGTACTGTCCATCAGAAAGGTGATTAATGCGACTTTTTTGTTATATTTAAAGATAAAGAGAAACTGTCAACCTTTACAGTCAAATACACATTACCTGGTTTATACAGGCCTTTGGTATGGAAAGTGCTACTAGGTGAGTGTTTCCTTTATAACTTGTATCCAAAAAACACTCCACACACTTTGTCGTGTTCCAGGGATGTTTCTGTGGTGTATGATTCTTTGACGAACTCAACTCTTAGTGAAAGTAGTCTTATTATGATGTTACTGTTGTGTTACTCTTGCCCATATTCGAATTAATTGGTTAAGAGTAGAAATTTTAATGAATTGTTTTTATTTATTGCATTAGATGTAAATGTAATCAGTTGGTTTGTTGGTACAAAATACCTACTTACACACAGAAATTTCTGCATAAAATGCCATTTTTTATAAAACATACATAATATTTCAAACTCAATATCTAAATTATTGTTTAAAATTCATACCTTAAATTAACTGTCAAAAAAGTTCGAAATGGAAGGATACAGGGAAGTGAAAAATTCTGAGGAATGGAATCTAGAGAAGTCGCATATTGCTGTTGTCAAAGAGCCGTCAGGGAGATGTTAAATATCTTGTTGACAAAGTGTAGAGAAAACTTGATAATTTAACTGTGGTTTCCAAGATCCTCGGTATATTAGTAATGATCGAATAGCGCCATTGTAAGAGTCCGGCCCTCGTGGGAAGGGTATTAGTGCAATGCAGGTGTTGCCTTACATTAAAGTAGGGAGGCCAGTACCGTCAAAGTTTCTCCGCATGGCAAGACCTACCTGCTATACCTCCATTCCTTAAGGTGGCCGTCTTGAGAATCCTTGAAGTCAATACTTATCTCGTTCATCTACGTTTACTTGTGTTAAGCTTACTGTGCCAAAAAAGTTTTTCTGTGACTGCGGAATAGTTTCGTCTCAGCTTCGTCGAAACGTTTTAACTACCTTTGTAATATGTCATGATGGTCAGATTCAAGGAAATGTTTAAACAGTCTTATTTGCGGCACAGTTCTCTCCTCTCTGTCATTTTGCTTACAGAATTAACGGAACTGTGATTTGTAGTTATTGGATATATTTAAACAACAATAAAGGGAATCTCGCTGAGTGTTGAAATTGCAGCTGTTGCTGTAGCGTGAAAATGTGTCGTCCATGACAAAGTTGCAAACGCCACAGTGCCCTTTTTTTCAACACCAACCACGGCCTTTACTTATAGTAATTAAAATCCTTGGCAATTTTGCACGTAAAATTTTGTCTTCTATGCTCTTCGTCATACTCAAGTATATCAAAGTTTGACTAAATAATTTTTTGTACCATATCATTAAGTGAGGTTTAGACGACATAGCTTAAATATGCCTATTTCACCTCTTTCCCGTTAGAGGAATCTGGTAACCTAAAAGCTTCGTGAGATTGACAACTCTTCGCTGTACCAATTATTTACTGACTAGCTTAGAATCACCCTTTGAGGTCTCCACGCCATTGTACAAAAAGACCAGTATCCGAGTAGATTTACCAAATGCGAATTGTTTGGCGATGTGTCATCGCTCTTTTTCGTATGTAAAGTATGGCAAGATCTATAATGCAAGCACTCGTTTGTATCAAGCAGCTTTACAAATAGGTCAGTATCAAGCCGGCCTTCGTTGTGTACTCGCGTCACGTCAAGAAAGTCAACACTTTTAGTTGAATGATTAAGTGCGGATTTATAGGTAGTTGGAAGGCATCGAGATAAGACATAAAGCTAACTAACTTGGGCCCTGCATGATACCAGACCAAAAAAGTGTCATTTGTAAACCTAAAATCAGCCAACAGCCCATATACCTAGAGGCTTGTGTTGCTCATTATTCAAGTTGGACTAAAATGGAATCGCAAACGACTGTACAAATGGTATTTGGCGCGATAGATGTCGCATGTATTTACTCGAGTATACCTTACTGGGAGGAGCTTAGCGCTTTAAAGAACGCATTGGGCTCTAGAAGAAAGAAGACTGATTCTACTAGAGTTCTGAAACAAATCAGGAGTTGTGACTTAGGTACCGACTTACCCTTAATTTTTGAGACCAGGCCCTTTATACCATATAACGTTTCTATTAAATGTCTACCAATGTATCCAGAGGCTGTTGAAAACTGCAAAGTATTATCGAGAATAGAGGAAGTTTATTGATAGATTTAAAAAGATACGAAAGGAAATAAGAAGCGTGGTGGCGAAATATTTTACTTTGACTATCGAGCTCTAGTATCTACAAATTTGCTGTTTAAAAATATATAACTTACTATTTATTATTTACTATTCCGTTCATTTGGATTCCGATTTGAGTGGATGTTTCTGAGGCAACCCATAAAGAAGTGGTTTGTTGTTAAGCATATTACAGCTGCAATGGACTGTGTCTAAAAGAGATAAAGTGCTGAATCTCTGCGTATCAGTAGAGGAGTTTAAACCCTACAACTAAAACGTTGATAATACCCATGTACTGTTCAGTTCATTGCATGGTACACTTTGGCCAAAGGAGATTTCTAGGGGTAGAAATACATTCTTTTGAAAATAGTCGAATTCAAAGGCTCTGTGTTTTGGATTTCTTGTATTTTGATTACATTTATTTGGAATTGTCTGTTTTGCAAAAGTTGAAATTTGCGTTAAGTAAAGGACTAGTTTTAATGATTGTTTTCGTTGGAGACTATTCGTGAGAGTGATGGGGATAAATTTATCAAGATGAGTATGTAGGGTACGAGAGGACTGTGGACTGTGGACTGTGTAAAAGGATGATTTTTGTTGAAAGAGGACCCACTGTTTTTGATTATGATTTATGCATCTTTGAGAGCCACGATGTAGTAAGAGGAAGATGCATTCGCTTAGCGCACTTTTTACAATATATAGTATTCAAAATCTCTACTTTATATTTCTCGGTGTATCTCGATTTTCCATTTCGGGTCGTCTGGCAAAAGCGCGTGTGGCTAGAGTGTGGTAAGGAATAGTAAAGTTTATTCCAAAACGATTCTCTACATTTTGATTTAACCTTTTTTCGTAGATATTTTACCAATTTACCAGAAATCACATAGCTTTATTATGCAACAGCGAAATGAGCAGTTCTTCAATCTTGAAAGAGCCTTGACTGTAATGCGTATGGTACCAAGGGATTCAGAAGCAATAATCGATCATGAAAAAATTGTGCTGATGTATTTAATCGAAAATGGATTGATCAGTATTCCACTGCAAAAGATCTGCAAGGTAGGTTATGTTTGAGACTGGCTCTATAGAATATCGAATTCTGAGTTAGTTGGTGCATTCGGCTTGTCAGTAGCAATTCCTCCATTAGCAAGCTGTATTAGATCAGTACAGTTGGGTCCTCTAAAATTTGTAGCCTATAACCAATAGTTTGGTGCTGAAAAGCTCACAATTATAGATGGTCCTTGTTGATGTACACGTCACAAGTTTTTCAAGGAAACAGAGAGTATCAAAAAGGTCTGGATACCAAGAAATACGCAAGGAAATGCAGTTTTCGATTGAACGATTGGACTGCTTGTCCTTAAGCACATAACTGGTGCGATATTTAAGAAGGGGCAAGTCATAGTCAAGACATTGTTATGAAGAGTTGCATGAATGTTGGGCTAAGGTAAGAAAACATGATAAAAACTATTATAAATGATTTTTGAAAGACTTATAAACGTGGTGAGCCAATGTAGATCTTTAGCCATGGTAATGGGGTAGTCAAATTATGGGAGAGCCCATATTTTCTTCATTCCCTTAACATTTAAAACGTAATATTACGGTGCTTGTATATTAGGTAGTCAGAAAATGGTGAAACAAGTTTATTGTAAGATATATACTTTGTATGTAAAGCAAGGGAACCGTTGCTTTGTAGACTAAAAGAGGTTGTCTTTGTATTGGTCCTCTTCTGGTAACCATTCAGTTCCACAGACACTGATTGGTCAAAACAACACGTTTTGATACGTAGGAAAGTATTTGATTTCTTTTTTTAACAGATAGGAAGTCTTTGGCAGTATGGATGACGTGAAAAATTACCAGATGATGTCACAAATGTGGCTCGAAGCTTTGGCCCCCATTATCACGACGTTTGTATCGACTAACTGAGCTTTGATTAGCGGATACCTACATTTTAGCTACCGCAGCTTCAACGATCAGAATTTGAACTTACGAATGAAGATGGAATGCAGATAGGATTTCAAAGGTTTAGTTCCTTTCCTCTCGTCTACAGTTGTTGGTTCTGCCCCATTGAGATAGTTAGTTTTAGTTTCGTTATTACTCCATATTTTGTAAACTTTCATGCGGGACTAGCACATCCGAAACATTACCGAAATAAGGCACCTAATATCTTGTATTTTTCAATTGACTCGACAACTTTTACCCTTTTGTCTCTCCTTGTTCGTAGAAAGATGAGCAAAAGGTACGGATATTTCGGGCCATAAGTAAAGTGTGCTGCAGTATTGCCGATAGTGATATTGATGCTTACTGGATCTCAAAGAAATTCTTTGAATTACAGGATAAATTTGTTTATCAATATGATAAACTGGTAAGGGGTTTATTTTGGTTGCTAAAGTTCTCTGTTACCTTTAGTCCATAAAGTAAATAATTATCCTTGTAATACTGATCCTTGTTTGCAATGTAGTAACGTGAGTTTTGCAAAGACGCACAATTGTTTAAAATGGAGAACGGTGATTCGTAATGCCTAGTCGTTTAACCCGAAACAACTGCATTAATTTTATCTGTAAGGCGAGAAAATATCTACAAGGATAAGCTACAGTTATAAAATGCGATAATCGTCAATAAATTGAGCAACTTTGGGAGCTAAGTTAAAGATTTACGCTTCAGGTCATGGACCACAGCCCCTACCAAATGTGACAGCAACTTGGATCTTCAAAACGTATCAGAGATGGAATGTAGGTTCTAGGAGTGAAATTTTCTCCTTTGATAGGTTTTTGGGATCCAGTCACATAACGTCGTGCGCACTTCTGTGATTGCCCTAGTAACTGATATTACGCAATAAGTTTACGGAGTCCACTGTGTTCGCATTACATCGAGGCCCAGATCTTTCTATTGACTGCAGTTTTTAAAAGGAAATCGTCAGATGCTTTCTAGTTTTGGAGGCTGAAAAATTTGTATCATTCGCACTATGGTGCCATAAAAATGTTTCAAACGCAGTCTCTCTCATTATGTGCGTTTTATGAACACGTGGATAATCCAACCCCAGTTTATTACGACCCTCCCTCATATTAGACACCTTAGGGGATCTGCCATGTCATCCACCAATTGCTGCCCTGCGTTCCCCAGAATTTTAAATTGGTCGTGAAACTCCAAGTGGCTGCCGTTTCCTGCTTAAAGACAACGAGAGAAGTGTGACGGTGAGCAGGGAAATAATATCAACGCAATTTCTCTGTTTCTAAGGTGGGAAGTATACCATACAAAAAACAGTAATAGCTCCTCAAAATATAGACCGATCAGCCTTGACTGTCCTTCTTTGTACCTCCCTCGTTCTTCTCTTTTTATTGATGCATACTACATACACAGGTATAAAGATCTCAAAACTTCGAAAATTAATAAATATTCGTCATACGTGATAAAACTATGATGTGATAGTTACATGATCGTTACGCGTCGATCAACTTTATCTGCATGCATCTGGTTAGCATTGTCATTTAATTTCACTGACGAAAGGACATGTATACTGCTTCTACGTATAATGTGTGTCCTATGCTACAGTGGTTTTAGTTGCGATTTAGGTGAAATATCTGGGAGCCTGATAGGGAATTGAAGTCAACTTCAAATTTAGAGCTCCCGTCTTAGTTTAATTGGAGGTGTAACGAGCAAACCATAGGGTTGAAAAAGTCAACTGACTCTCCTCTCTTAAGAGAAATTCCTATGTCGTAATAATCCGTATCAGCAGGTGGAATATTACTTAAAATAACAACTATATCATTTTGAGTTTCGAATGTGGCACATTAAAGAATACGGTAATTTTTCTTGATATTATAGCCTCGTGTTGTGAACTCCTATCTTCAAGTTGAGGACAAGGCACTGTTTGAGCACCTTTGCGAAATCCAGATGCTAAAAGTCATACCCTATAATATTTGGTTTCAGAGCTGTTTCGCAGAGGTTTTCCAGGATTCATGTCTTGGGAGGTAGGAAAGAATACATTGTAAGGTGTTTTCCTAATACCAAGGTAGTAGCCACTGTTCGTTAAGGGCGTGTAAGAGTAGAAATCAGTTAGCTTGTAATACTCCATGTAAGTGTTCTCAGGTTGATGCTGATAC
The DNA here is from genome assembly GCA_010016065.2 of Carybdea cf. marsupialis auct. non (Linnaeus, 1758). Lineage (NCBI taxonomy): Eukaryota > Metazoa > Cnidaria > Cubozoa > Carybdeida > Carybdeidae > Carybdea > Carybdea cf. marsupialis auct. non (Linnaeus, 1758). Next base: position 8,811 of record JAAAKL020010279.1, read on the forward strand.
TTTGGATTTATTGATGCTATGGGTTTGCTTACGCTGCACATTTCGCTGATGATGTCTAGCATAAATTGCGTCATCATACCTGGTTTGCATCATTTAGCTCACGCCTGTGTCTGAAGCATTGTATTGCTTGTAATTATTTGATCTTCATTTAAAATGGTATAATAGTCTATCTATACTAGTCTATACTATACTATACAAATCTACCAAAATGTAAACCTTTTTCAGGAATTTGCACCAGTTGTTGTCTTGTTCCCTAGACAATTTTCTAAATTCACAACGTGATGTATTCATAAATCGTTGATGCAAACGTATCAGAAATGAGGTCGGATCCTAATATTGCAAGAAGTGAAATGTCATGCCTTTAGTTATTGTAGTAAATAGTATATGAAAAAAGACTAGTTGAAGTCCTTGAATAGAAGTCCACTAATGTTAATTTTTGCACAAAATATTCCAAGCCACTTTAGATCGTAATTACTTTCTAGTATTGAAATTTGTAGACTATTGTGATGCTTTTTGGTTTATCATTTTTGAAATTTGGAAATTGACTGAAAGCCTCACTTGGCCTTCTTTCATTTATCTGCCAATAGTGTTTTATTCATCCAGCTGTGAAAGTACTGATGAGTTATACCGCATTGATATTTCCTGCCTTGTAAATGAAAGGGAAACAACTGTTAATTTACTATCTTCGACTGCAGGTTGCTGTAACTGCCATTATAATGGAGGTTCATATATATACGACCAAGACAAGAAGAATTTTAATACTAGTTACTGCCGGGTTTGCACAGGAATAAACGTGATAAAATGGAGTTTTTTTTGCCTATTACTTATGTACTTTTGATTTTTGTATTTTGGGTTTGTTTTATTGTGTAAAGGTACGTTTTCCTCTATTTCTTCTATTCTTACGAAAGCTTACAGTTCTAACGCCCTTCAATCAATTGCTGTTAAAAGCTGAATTACCCGCCGGGTTAACACTTCTCTTCATAACCTCTTCAACAAATATGATTTCTGGAAGAGCTTTCCATTCTCAGAAAGGAGCCAACACTGGGGACCCTTCTTATAATGGTCGCGTTGATAAGAAGGAAGTAATAGACACTTACAGCCCCCCTCGCGGAAATGCGTTGAGTGCAGATGCTACTTAGTGTTTGGGGCAGCTTCTAAGCAGTTACCCTTTCAAAGCGGAAGCATCAACTTGTTTCGCAGACAACTGAGTAGCTTACAGATTGTACATTTGAGTAGCTTTCGTTTGAGCCATGCCTCAAGATTTCACGCAAATACAAACAATAAGTGATAAATGTTTCTATAATCACAAAGTGTCGAAGAGGCTTAAGATTTTGATCTCCATCTCTAAACTATTTTGAAGACTAACGTCTTTACGCCATTTATTTGACCAAGAAAGGTCTGCCATACTGCCAATTACTGGCCTGTATTCATGAGATAAGATTTGATTAAATTGAGCGTTCTTTTGTCCTGCGTTAAGTCTATCTATTGAAACCTTCGCCGGAAACAATATTCATAAGGGTCGATTAATGTTCGTGATTAATTACATTCTTAAGATACGCCTTGGATACTGCGTGCCTGAAATTCTCTTTTCTCATCACTGCAATACGTATTACGTACAATTTGATATGACGAACGATAACGACGCTCAAATGTTTCACGATGATGAAGTGACGAAAATAAACTCTCGGTGACTGAGAGATAATCACCTATGTGAGCCACGTTTGAGCTTGATCTTAACCGTTCGTGGGTAATGAATGCCTCTACTCAGTATTTGAGATACTCTGCCACATACGTACTTCCATCAATGCACGGCAGTATCATGCGGCTCCCCTTTACAGAGTCCGAACCTCGTTAGCCAGTTTATTTCGTTTATCTGCCTTCCCACCATAGGAGTTTCTATTTGATTACTTGGGACTATTTTCTCATGCACCCACGATTAAGACTGGGGAAAAAAGTTTGGTCATCCGACGGTACAGCCAGATGAAGTCTTCAAATACATGGAATACGTCAATGTTTTTGCCTATTATTATTCACCATTTATTGTACTACTGTTTGGTGCACAGTTATGTGGGTGGCATACAGTTGTACATTGTATTTTAAGATTATGTTGACGCTGCTCAGAAGACGGCTGTATCAGCAAGGGAATCTTGTTAACATAACATCCGGTGATGGGTTATACAAAATGAACGTATGCTTAATAACGATAAAACTTATTAGAACTAAAGAACCGCTAGAGAAAGTTTGCAGTACCTCTCTAGCTGCAGGTGAGTCGAAGGTACCCCAAGTATTGAGTATATTAGCAATTAACTAATGTGGTTTGATAATCCTTGCAGCGTCAATTTGCATGTCACTAATATGTGCAGAACTACCTACTTTCATAGTCGCAATATTTGACGAATTTGGAAGTACTTGTGAACGGAGAAAAATGAACAACGGAAACACGTCTACATCACAAGCAGACCAGATTACTGTACTGGTTTGCTATTTGCAGCTTGCCTGGAATTTGGTATCCAAGCTTCATCGCGTTCAAAATTCCGGTGGAAGAGTATTTTGTCCTTTACCTCGCATATGCCATGTAAGGCCTCTGTCCACAGATCGACACTGTTTACCAGGGAAATTTAGCATAGATTTCAAAATAGTAATTAATACCTTAAAGATAATACAAGGTTTAGTACCACATCATTTATCACACTTAATCAACTTGAAACCTAACGAAGCCAAATTTTAAAGCAGGGCTGAAACTTGATGATAGACTCGTTATGTGTTCTGCACCGAAAAACGTTGTAACATTTTCGACCTAAGGCGTGCTTGGAATTTTAGTTGGTTTAAACAGAAACTGAAGAGTTTAAAAAGTATCATGGATGATTGGATAAGAAAGCTGCCATATCTTGTATAATGCTCCCCGTTTCTCACTTTAATATTTCATCTGTTGTAATGCTTTTCTTTTTACAATAGAGTGTGGGATAAACTTGTAGCAGGTTCCAGTAACATTCTGGTTTTTCTCTGCGTTGCTCTACTACTATGTTGTCGCCTCAGCCTTTTGGAGGTTACCACAGCAGAGGCAGCTGCGAAGGTCCTTGGCAAGGTAGGTGTATGCTTTATGTAACTAGCGTACTTTATGTTCATCTTCCTACCTCGTTGATGTTGTTTTAAACGGTTTGGTTGTGTCATAAAGCTAATTTATCGATACCCATTACATACCTTATCGCCCGAAATTTTTAAATGCAATTTCACAGTCATTGTTATGATTTTGAACCTTGCTTTAAGTTAAGCTCCGGACGTTATTTGGATTTAACCTGCTGAATGGTTATGTCAGTTTTGGCATAAATGTACGCTTCATTGTGCAAATTTCTGACCTGTACTATCAAGTGTGATTTAGTTGGCATGTTATGTATGCAAAGAGCACCGTATATAATAGAAATATGGTCTTGGAATACGATTTCGATGCGAGTATGGTTGGCTTATTTGTGAACTTACATTTAAGGCGATTTATGAAACATAATACACACAATTGATCATTTTCTTTTTTCCTTCTATGTTTTCTGTTCGTCTCGTCAATTCAACCTAATTGATGGTTCACCAAAATAGGACTAAGCTTTCAGTGCCTGTTAAATGCAGGGTGTCGGCTTCATTGCCCTCGGTAATGTTTCTGTAATACATTTAGTTTTTGTTGACTTTCTCTATTAATTCATGTTCTAAAATCAGCGAAAGTTAACTTCATCTGAAGAATAAGGACAAAAACTCCAAAGCAGTCACGACATCCTCACGTTATCTGATGACGTCATCGATGATGATCGGCGTGACGACTTATTTAACAGGTGAAAGTTCGACCGAAACTTAAGATTTGTCGCAAGCGAGCTTTCAGAATATTTTGAGGTAAAGATACCGATAGTGAAAATATCCTCAGCATTTCCATAGCTGACAAAACTTAAATTTTTTAAAGATAATTTAACGTTTGATCACTGAAATATTCTGAATGACTAAAATGAATTAAGAGCTTGGACTATGTAAAATAAGACAAAATGAATATACGTTCTCACTGGTAAATAGTTTCGAGAGGTTTTTTCAGTACCAAAAGCTGATTAAAGTCACCAAAACGCAGGTCTCTCCCTCTGCCTTTCTAAAGCAACTAGGAAAATATTTTGTCGTAGGCATAAAGGGCACCAATCTTTATAAGATTGACTTCAACCATGTTTGACTATTTGAGGATCCAAGTACGTGGGGGATATTGGGCTAGTTGGTCGTGGCCTACATTGATGCTAATTTCACGTTGAATATTCCTGTATTGCCTGTAGAAGATGAAGCTTTATGAGGAGAATTTGAAGCAATGACGTCACTAATTTTGTGTGCAACTACCTAAACAACGTTCAACAATCCAATGTTGTTTGCAATCAAAACTTAAAGTTAACTTATCTTTTTAGGATCAGAAAATAATTAACGCCGAGTTATGTGTAAAGAGCTATTGTACATACAATTTATACGAATTTGACAAAAATGGTTTATGAAAAAAAGGGTATCTGGAAACTTTCGCTAGAAAGACATCCCTGGAGAAAAAAGAACTTATTGAAACACCACCTTCATATAATAGTTGAGAGGACACTTGTTATTTCATGCTACCTTACCAAGAGTATCAAGGTGCAAAGGACACTAAAAAACCATATCATTGTTACCATTATAGCAAAAATTGCGAACCGCTAAAAATGATTTTTCGTTTGCTTATTCAACTTCACTACCTATAGCCGGTGTGACTCCAGTTTAAAACAGTGGTTCTCCTGCCTAAACTATCACCTGTCTGTTGAAAACAGGCATCTTCCTATTCAAACTGTCACCCATCTGTTGAAAATAGGGTTCCTCCTTTTCATAGCGTTACCTTTTTTTGAGAATAGTTTCATTCGCTTCAAAGCATTACCATCCCATTGAAAATATTGTTGCTCCTGTTCAACATATACTTTCACTAACAAAGTCTAAAGTGCATCTCGTATTGCACATCCGCATTTCTCATTACTGCTTCATATCAGGCTTAGTATTTAACGCCCAATATTCGCCAATTGAGTCTACACACTGCCCCATGTGCAATACTATGTCACCAGCTTTTGTAGTCAATTTTTTATCTGATGTCGTTTGCTTTGAACTTTGTAGATTCCGAAGAGTCTCAGTCACACCATTATCGATAAGACCTGCGAATTATGGGAGCAACATCGAAGTAAATTAAACATGGAACTGTCAGGTAACCTTGCTTAATGGAAGGGTATCTTGGAAACTTCGTTTTAAATTCCCATAAGTAAAGAAGACACAAAATTGTTGTTACGCTTGTCATGGTATAAGGACGTGATACCCGTCATCCTGGAGTTGTGGAAGGCAAAAAGTTGCCGTATCCGTCACTGTTCGTGACCTTCCCGACATTCCTCCAAAGGATTTTACTTTTAAAATTGCGATAGAGCTGCAAAAGGCTACTTTCTGGTTAGAAAAATATTGGAACTATCGCTGACAAGGGACGCAAAATATATAATGAAGCATTGCAGTAGACAACTACTGGCCGTAAACAAATTGTGTCCACAATATTAAGTAAAGGTGGGGACCAGTCAAAGAAAATGTGTCGTTTCTAATAGCTTTGGAGCCATTGTAAGTTGTTTGCATTCAAAAGATAGAAGAAGATAATTGGGATAAAATTGG
>JAAAKL020010280.1:0-14482 GCA_010016065.2 Carybdea cf. marsupialis auct. non (Linnaeus, 1758)
AAGGGAGGAAGTTAAAGAGAGACAGGAAGTAAGAAAACAATAAAAAAATATACAGCTAAACTTTACAAATACAATTTCAGAATTAAAAAAAATACGTAAGCAAGTTCATGGATACGCTGCTGACACCTTCAAAGGGGGTAAAAAAAATCTATTACTTTTTTATCCATATCTTCAAAACATAATAATGATAATAGAATAAGGCAAAGATAATAGCTACACAGCAATGTGAAAAACACAGTATCGTGAACTGCCACTGTTGAAAAAAACGTTTTCAGTATTTTTTATAAGAGTCATTTTCTTCAGCATGCGTAGACCATGGTTATTTTCCCATGTTTTTACACCACCAATGTCTGTACAGAGAGTTTCATTTCTCAAAAACAAGATAACCTGGAGCGTCACTTTCATGTAGATTCATGGCGTGCTGTACGCCATGTGTAGAATCTATCTTTCTTTCCTGCAAACGTACCTCGGCCAAAGTAGTGCTAGGAGAATGTCGAGCGTGTGTCAGACGAATATTTTCTTATTGTTTTACTTCTATACATTTTTTTATTCATTTATGGTGAACTCAAATCAGGTAATGCCGTTTTAACAACAAGTGTAGAGCGCGAGATTCGCTTATAAGGATCTAGTTAGTGGGCATACACTGTTAAGAAATTGCCCTCTTTAAGATACCAAAAATGCTAAGATTATGTATAAAATATCTTAACAGTGAACAACGGTAAAGATTAAATTGAAGCAAAGAGTAATCCGTAACATAGAAATAGCAGAAGTCTAAAAGAAATGGCCCAAAATTTCTTCACTGTCAAAAAAGAATCAAACCTAACAATTCACAAACCTTCGGTGCACGTCAATTCAAAACAATAAATAACAATAACAATAAAGCGTATCTTATAATCATTAAAAGTCGTGCAATTTGTATCTCAATAAGACCCCCCCACCTCAGAAAAAAGAATAAACAAACAAACCCTAATTAACACCAGCAGAGGGGGGGAGGGGGGGGAGGGGGGGGGGGGGGGGGCAGGGAGGGGGGGGGGGGGGGGGGGGGGGGGGGGGGGGGCGAGCAGGTAATACATTGATAAGCAGCGGCATTGTGCTTTTATTAATTACTAATACCAAATACTACTATAATCAAATAAACTGCGAACGATGGTGCCATCTTACAAAGAAATAGCTCTTCAATCTGGTCTTGTGAAACTAATTACGAAACTAATCGATAACATATCAAACAACAAATCTGTACCAAACAGGAAGGTAAAAAAGCTTCCCATTCAATCCCCAACCTACATGTTTCTATAATAAGTATAAAATAAAGTTGTATGAAATGAGGCCTTTGATTATCTCCCCGTATGCATGTTTGATTTACACGCTAACACCGCTCCAACAATCTAGCCTAAACTTTACATTAGGTAATTCTTAGCACGAGAAATATTCGAGCTCCTTATGTCACGGAACCTCTCCTACCTTCGAGCTAATCTTGCGCTTCCCTCAAGGGGGATCGAGATTGAGCGATTCTAAGAACCGGACATCCACGTTTGAATCTACTCGATTTAAATGAACTTTGTTTAAAGAACTCGCCCTTGGCCCGCACGTCCCCTCGGAATACAATAATCAACGTCAGCTAACACCAGTCGAAATAGAAAGGTATACATATGCTGATGGCAGACACAGGTATCAAAATACGACTCTAAAGATGCCAACTAAAAAGAACAAAGTAGAGATACACTGCGACTCGAGATGACTTCACGAATACAGACTAAATCAAGGTGTTATCGACCTTCTGCTAATAAATGCAACTTGAGCTATGTAGCTATCACGAGGTACTCCTGAGAAAACCAAAGCACTGAGTATTCATCAAAGACCGATTACATTGGATACCATATCAATAAAATGACAGTTCAAATCTCAATCTAATTTTCTTAGATTTAGATCCATTCTCTTGTATTCAATGCCCAAATGGTACCACGTAGAGTAAGCTAGCTAGGAGAGGAAATACGTTTTCGCTAGACGCTTTTAATTACCTTGCGAGCAAAAGCTTTGATACCCTTCTCTTTGAAACCCCTCTTTAAAATTTGTAGTACATTCGCGATTCTAGTTGGAAACTTGCCTTTGTAGTGTCAACCTACAAGAAATGTTCCAGTAAACGGGTCATGATCTGACAGCATGTTTCTGTATTGAAAACAAATGTAAAATTTCATACGAAACAATTTGTTCAATTTTTTACTCCATTCGACTCGACTCATGTTTCCAAACGTAACTCAGAAAGTTCTAAATCCAATTGCTTGAAAGCCGATTACTAAAAGGCATCGGTTATGTAACGGGAGATTACGGATTTATGCATGAGACTACAAATATGAACCGTTTAGACGAACTGACCCTTAAAGTCGCGTTTCACGAAAAAATCCTTGCGTGGTCTGGGGTACTAAAACGTTCGTAAATTTTTACCAGCCTATCTTTCTATCTTCAGCATACTTATCAAAACACTGGTTTCCAGTGCCGGTATCCAGGTCGCACAATGCCTAGACAGCAAGATGGCATCATATTTTGACGCAGTTCAAGATTGAGGAAAATATATATCAGCGTAGAACAAGTTATTCACTGCTACACACATTATAGTGGCTGATGCTAATATAAGAGACACGATTTCTGGCTTCGCAAGAAGCGAAACAGCTGAAAGTGAAAATGCAAGGAGCAAAGAAAAGAGTCAACTTGATACGATAAACAAGCATAAGTACGCATCTCTCGCCTCTTGTTTCCAATTCTTCCTCGATAATATTTAACACCCAAAACTTTCATACTTTCATCTTTGTATTATAGACGAGGGCAGTATTGGAGGCAAGTAAAACAATAACGGCAACTACCGTCATAAAGTGATAACGCCAAAATGAACGAAAAGCACCTGTTCAGGCAGAGACTTTTAATAAACCCTTGAATGAGGTACGTCAAGTAAGGTATGCCCCCCCCCCCTACTGCAACACAGAGCTATGCTGGAAAATTTCCTACCCATTACCTGGAGATTATGAATGGATAAAATAACAATGGAGCGATTCAACGCTCCCGTTTTTACGTTGTACACTCCCCTTGGAGGGGACTAGTGTAGTGCTCAGGTACATGGGGCTTTTGCTGGAAAATAGAGCACTTTAAAACCGTATGTTCTGCGTGACGTAGCCCATGGTCCTGCCAGATATCGAACCCGGACCTCCTGAAACTGACGGCAAGGAGCTTATCCACTAGACTACAAAGTGTTTGTACGAAGATTTGTAAAAATACAATTACAAAACGAAACTAAATTCTCCCAAATCAAAATACAATTTAAAAAATCGACACCATCTTCTTCCAAATCAATAATTACATTTCTAACCAAGAAGGAGGAAAGCGAAATGCCATAGCCCCTATGATAAAACTGAAATGATCTTGAGCATAATCCTACATCTTATGTGTACGTGTGGCCTTAACAAATAGAGAACTAATACTAAGATACTACTTTATCCACATAAGTGCAAGGGACAGAGAGGCCACGAGGGGCACTGTGCCCCTAAACTTCAGGAAAGTCGACATTTCGGCGAAAACAATCGCCCATGCCTGGACAAAAGAAGGTGAATTGTCCGTTTTTCAGCAATTTTGCTAAATAAAGCTAGCCTGAAACTGCCAGATTCAAAACTTCCAGAATATCTAAGATCTAAAATTCGAACTGTAAAAAATTGGGCTCCCTTCCACTGAAACGGTCCCGTATGCCTATATACATCCATCCATATATACATAAACTATGCTACACCAATACAATGCCTTTTCAGTACAAAACTTCTGACCAAAGTCAAGTTTGTAAACAAATTTAAATCCCAATCAAAAAGAAATTTCAACATTGCTGTCCTTTTCAATTTTTCAAACAGCGATCTCACGCTGTTAAAATCCATCAATAAGACAAACTTCAACAGCGAAATTGGTAATCTAACTTGCAAGTGCACAACACACTTGTAAAACGCAATAGCATTGTTTCTAACTCCGCCTGTTGATTTCATGCAATAAATATTACCGCCTCGTTTCTTTTCGCTTTTATGAAGAAGCTGGTTTGCCACATATTTGACAATAAAAAATTTCTTACACAAATAGCTCATGTCTGTTTAAACAGGATTGAGCAGGTGTTTGCTCGCATTCTATCTACACAATCAACAGTTTTCTTATTATTTCCAGTTTGAAAGTTTTCCTTTTAAATCGCCTATTCGTGTTTAAAATCTGATCTGAAGGTCTCCTTACAGTCCTATTCCAATACATGTACTATTCATTCAGGCGACTAATTGTTGACAATACATAAACATAACTTTCGAAGTATGGATATCCTGACTTTGCCATACGCATCTATGTCGTGCATATTACGCTAACTATATGCATTAAGGAATGGCAATGGAAATAAATGGCGATATCGAAAAAAAATACATAAAACATCGAATATATAATTCTAGAAATAGTAAGGAAAAAGGGTATGTGCAAATAGGGCACACAGGGCAGGTAATGAATAATTACACTGCTGTATAACCGTAACTTATCAAACATACACCCCCTCACTAACCCCTCAATTACTTTTAAAAATCTCTCCTACCCTAATTCAAGGGTTTTTATCTAAGGTTTGATCTGGAAGGGAAACCTTAAATAAACTTTTCCACAATCTGGGACAGAAGATAATGCTCGTCTTTTTTAATTTTAATGAAAATGCACAAAAACATTCTGGCTAATTGATATGTGAAAGAGGATTTACGTCCGGTAATTTCCAAGATGTAATTGCATCAATTTGTGTCCAGCATGGACGAAATCACCCTTATTCAATATTGATCCTAAACAAGGGATAAGAAAAAGAGCTAGTTGTCTCCACAGTTGTCTGTACACTTAAGGCTGGAACTTGCTAGGGTACTTTCTCTGCATTCGTACAATACATAACACGAATACGATCATTTGCATCATTCCGCACTGTGGTAGCACATCGATCTAGAAAGGGACTCTATCAATCCGTCTAGCACAACTACAAGAGGAAATTAAAGGCAACATCCGCAAATAGAGAAGAAATCAATCAAAAAGGGCAACCAAATCGAAAACAAGAAAAGCAAAATAAATTCGATTTGAGGCATCCCAACGGGCAACGTGGAAGAAAAGTAAGTACTTCAATTTGAAGAGGTCACAATTTGTGATAAGGTATCGAAACGGGAAACAAGAAAGTTGAAAAGAAAAGAATCACTTGATTTCAAATGACATATCATCTGCACGGCAGCTAATTTAATAAATCCATACATCTGCTATAAAACATCCATCTGTGCTTTGTATGATATCACGACCCGCATATAAGAAACAGGGAAAAACAGAAAACATCAGTGAGGAAGCTGTTCACGACAATACTCGGTTTACAATCATGAATACACCAAGCTTCCAAGTCTACAACATCGATAAGCCATAATCCATTTTGGTTGTCATTTAGATATGACATGGTCTAGGTAAAAGAGTCAGTAAAGAAAGATTTCCGAACTTGCTCCGAAAGAACAGCTTAATAAATTAAAATTGCTCTCTTCAGTTATCTGTCTTATAATTTACATACGTAGACCGGTAGGAAAAGTAAAACGTTGCATAAACAAAGGTTCATTTTTCTTCCCTTTTAAACTACGGTTGGTACATAACAACTACCACTACGAACGGCTGAACCCAATGTCTAATTGACTTTCTTCAAAAAGTACGTCACTAAAGCTAACACAAGAGCCTCAAGAGAGTCATCACAAACAGCATACCCCATAAGTGTTGCAGAAATTAATCCAAGTTGATTAGTTATTAGAGCCGTATCAGCACTTCAAAATAGACCTGTATCAATTAGAAACTGGTTGCAATACTTTGCAAGCAGCTAATCTGGTTAAAGACTCTTTTGAATAACTGACAGAGGAGCGTCTTCGCAAATATTGCACCGGAATTTGTCAACTCCTTGAATGTACACTCCGTATCGGCAATCCTGATCTAAGCATCCAGTTTAGAAACAAGTCATCCATCTCCTCTACTACATCGACAGCATGAAAGCATCACGTGTTGACGCAATTCACGATTGAAAAAAACATATATCAGCGTATCACACCAACTGTTCAGTGCTACACAAATAATAGTGGCTGATACTAACATGGGAGGTACGCTTTCTAGCCTTCCAAGAAGTGACATAGCTGAAACGTAAAAGGCAGGAGACCACAGAACAACAAAGCTTAAGACAATGAAGGAGCATAAGTAAGCAGCTCTAGCTTCTTGTTTCCAATTCATCTTTTTTTCAGATGCATCTTGCACGTTGCAGCCAAAACTTCCACTCACCCTTACTTTCTGTAATTTTCGTAATTGCACCCTTGTATTATAAAAGATGATAGTATTGCACACAAGTAAAATAAAAGTGGTAACACTGGTAATCACGATGAAAAAGGCAAAGTAAATGTAATAATAGTTTCGAACTCCACTCATACCAACATAAATAAGAATGAGACAAATCATCAAAGGTAAGCCCCAACTGCAACTCAGACTTGCGATAATAAATTTCCTGCCCACTACCTGGGGATATCGAAATGGGTAAATAATTGCAATGAAGCGATCAAGTGTTACTATACAGAGATTGAAAGTTGATGCCCCTGTCGCAAATGCAAAACTGCAATAAAAAATGACACCATCAGCCCCAAATATGGTAAACAGATTTCCAGACAAGAAAGAAAAAAGTGAAGTGATCCAATCTGCTGCAAGGAAGCTTAGAATAAATTTGTTTGTATTCCTCTCCCTTAATCTCTGACTTTTCAGGAATGTGTGCACTATCAAAATATACAACAGTAATAGAAGGGCGCTGCTAGAACCAAAGAATATATTCCACAAAATATCTTTATCCATGGCTCATAGTTTGTTGGCATCTGGGATCACAGTCTGCCATTTTCCGAAGCATGTCCTTGATTCATTTAATGCCATCAATAGTTAATTTCTGTAAAATCGAAGTCTTCTGACAGGGCAATAAACAATTGTGGAGTTTCAGATCTTGATGAGGTTATCCAATTTATGCTCACAAGTTCGATCCTGGTTTTACATTGGGTTCCTTTTCCTAACAAGTATAATCCAACGTTAGTTGAGACATCTGTGGTGTATACATTTGGAGTTTGAGATCATACGTTTGAACGACTATAGCATTGTTCTATAGTTTCAGCTGTTCATTTATTACGGTATAGATTTTAAACTTTGATCTTAATGAGGTTATCCAGTTTATGCTCAAAAGTTCGATCCTGGTTTTATATTGGTTCCTTCTTCCTAACAAGTAAAATCCAACATCAGTTACAACCAGTATGGTCTATACATCATGCGATTGAGATGTTTCATCTGACTGCTAAATGTACATAACACATGACAACTGCAACACCATTGTTCAGCGATTCCATCCGTCGATTCATAACGATATAAATTTCAAACTTTGTACTGTCCTACTTCTACCGAAAGACTGGTTTTACAAATATTTGTCATCAAGAAGTGTCTTGTTCCAATAACACAAATATCAATAGATATGAGTGAGCAGGTGTTTCCTCCAATTTTATCTACACAGTCGACAATTTTGGCAAAATATACAATTTAAAAGTGAACCCTTGTAATTCGCACACTTGTTAAGAATTCGCTTTGATAAAGACATCTTTAAACACCTATTTCCAGACAACGTATCTCGATATTATTGTGATCTCGACTGACTATAACGCACATGCTATGGTCTTTCTCAGTTGGTCAAGAAATATACACTTCAAAAATATACCGAAAGACTGGTTTTACAAACATTTGTCATCAAGAAGTTTCTTTTTCCAATAACACAAATATCAATAGATATGAGTGAGCAGGTGTTTCCTCCAATTCTATCTACACAGTCGACAATTTTGGCAAAATATACAATTTAAAAGTGAACCCTTGTAATTCGCAGGCACTTGTTAAGAATTCGCTTTGATAAAGACATCTTCACACACCCATTTCCAAACAACGTCTCTCGATATTATTGTTGACATTGACTCCGACTGACTTTGACGCACAAGCTATGCTCTTGCTCAATTGTCAAGAAATATACACTTCAAAATAGACCTAGTTATTACTATCTTTACAAAATTATGAAATATGAAATAAATATAGATTGAACAGCAATGAAATGCATGTGAAATACGATAAGTGCTGATGTCTTGTCTTGTACTTTTGCTCATTATTCTACTATGTCTAGGATATGCAGACGATTAAACTGTAATAAACATTCTATGAGACTAGCAAATATGAACATAAACACAACAGCTACTTCATAACACAAGGCAATATGGATATAGAAAGGAGATAAGTAAAAAATAACCAAATTTTATAAATATCTTTGAAGCAATAGAAAACTAAGGGTCTAAATGGGCCAATTGCTGCAGTTCCGACTTGAATCTTGTGCTTCATGACCACACCTCAACGAGAGTAACATAAGAAAACTCTACTATCTTGGACAACTCCTTTTAATACACCGTGCACCAATCCCGGTCCAATATCTGTTGGTAGAAATTATATCCCGTGATATCATACACGCCGAAGGTTCTTTGGAGCGACCTCAATTGTCAAAGAACAATGTTAAGCCCACCTCCCAGATAGCAAACAAATAGGTTTAAAAGAGGAGTTTGCGTCAACAAAATCTCCCAGTATTCTTCCAATTCACTCCAACCCTCTTCGAAACAAAACCTTTTGCTTTCGCTACTGTTTGTGTCCATCCAACGAAAATTATATTTGGTAGTAATACCTACACCCTAAGATACAGCAATAGTTCGAGTCCAATAGCTACTTGCCAAGATTACTCAATGGAATAAACAAAATTATCATATTGAGAAAAAAAACTATATCCTATTCTTATTCGGGAGTGTAACATAAAGTTTCACACGCATTACAATAATTTCAGAGTCTTCAATTTTAGCTTCCTGCTGATTCCAACTCCTGCTGTTTAGAATCTGATTTTTGCAAAATTGATATTAATCATTGAACCCTAACACCACTGTTAAGACGACTCATGGTTACAATGTAGGTAGGTAGCATAACTTGAAACCGTGATTTGACATTGACAGACGTGCGTTCTACTCTTACACAAGCGAACAAAACCAAAGCCACAATTCAAATTATCGAAAGATCAGCAAAATCTTCGAGGGTGAGAAAGAACACGCTCTCTTCTACAAAGGGACGGGAAGAGATGCTGGACGAGATGAGTAAGGAGACAGTCCTCGAATGCCTCTAAGGCACATCTTTAAAATTATAATGACTGACCATATTAAACAATCACGATCTTCACCTCCAACCGTTGCTCCTGAAGGTAGGAACCATGGCAATTCTGAGAAAGTCCAGAGGAACGCAAATGAAGACTGAGCTTTGACTCTCATCTAATCGATTAATCACAGAATCATCACGACTGAACGTTTGGGGTTAATTTACGTAAGTTTTGTTGCTTGTGTGTTTGCTTTGCTTTGCTTGGTGAAAAAACGATAGATAGATGTTTACATTTGAGATCTTGTTGCTTCCCGCTTCTTTGAGAACAGTTCTTAAGTGACATCGTAATGAGTCTCCGAAGCCTCGTGTCCAAGGCCGTCATGCAACGCACGGCAGTCCATGAAAATACATGCATAGTGTGGCTTGACGGTATTGTATTCACTCCGGCGGATCTAGGTTCCTGTTATTCACTAACTTTCGCGGAATTCTTAGGGGTAGATACATACAAGGGTCTGATGGCTTATTTTCGCGAAATTCTTAGGGGTAGATACATACAAGGGTCTGACGGTTTACTTTCGCGAAATTCTTAGGGGAAGATGCATACAAGGGTCTGATGGCTTACTTTCGCGAAATTCTTAGGGGTAGATACATACAAGGGTCTGATAGCTTACTTTCGCGAAAATCTTAGGGGTAGGTACATGCAAAGGTCTGATGGAGGTGCAGACCCATGTAATATAGCCCGATTTCTCTCCACTTAAAACTGCTACATGAAGTCACATGTAAAAGAAACGAAAAGCGAAGTGTGCCCAAAGTCCTGGAGAGGGTTACAAGAATCGACATCACTATGGATTTAAGGTTGGGAAACCTGCTCAGCGCTCCATAACGTATAGAGACTTGTAAAGCGTCAACATTCCTGCAATCTGTTAGGCTTAAACTGAAGCGAAAGGAGGTAACAAACCTGAATAACTTCAAACGTTTCTATTGTGTCCTTTCAATGCAAACGCACACTGTTATAGAAGCCAAAACGTGCTTATCAGCAAAGAAATTATATGGAAACCGGGCTATGGCTACACCGGTGTTGGATGACCATGTATGACCTACACTGACCAAGTTTCAAGAGATGTTGACACACTATCTGAGGACCTTGCTACCGTGACGTTGGATCGAGAAGCCTGGAGAGGTGGAGTGGAATGGGCCCGCCCAACCCAACCGATCAGGTAAGGGTAAGGTAAACTCACATCAGCTGTATTGACCAAGTCTCCAAGGGTGCTGAATAACTTCTGACGACCTGCAAACTGCGATGTTTCAAAGTAAGTAAATTTAAATAGTGATGGGGGAGCCCATCCAACTACATACGGCAAGGAATACATATTAAACCTACATTTTCGTCATTGCAACATGTTAAATCCCAGATTTGTCTCTGTATGAAGACAAAATTCAACTGATACAAAAAATTGAAAATGAAGCCACCACGAATTCCTATTGGAAAATCAGCAGGGTATAATTTTGCCCTTCAGTACGATTATCCGTCAAATTCTAAAGTTTTCAAGTATAAAAATTATAATCTGAAACTATGGGGTGGCAATCGATAATGTATGGTACCCACAAATCAAAGCTAAAGCGTGACATCTGTGGGCGTAGGTAGAAAAGAGCATGTATCGTAAAAGAAGATCTCTTCTTTGCACCTAAATACTCAGCATACGCATATTATAAGTAGGGTGATCAAGACGTCGATTGGCCGGTCAGAGCAAAATAAGGCACAATTACATCATAATAAAAACTATATGTTAGTAAGAGTCGATCAATTACGGAAATAAACGCATTAAAGAATCCAATACAAGGGTGCATATCAACTTCCACTCTTGTGACGATCCTTACCAACTTGACTTTACATAAATCAAAATCGTCTCAGTGGTGACAATTTATTATATAACAATCTACTTTAAGTTTTCATCAGCTTTATTCGTCGGCTTGTAACAATCTTATAAATTCGGTAAATAAATAAAGGAATATACGTAATAATTTTGGGTCAAGAATTAATACAAATCGGTAACAGCCACAGTAAAAGAAATAGAAAACTTTACTCTTATCCCTCCTTGCCATCCGCAACACAACTTCGGCTCCTTTTTGTGTACAAATACAGTGACACAGCTTGCATCAATTTTTCTTCCAAGGCATTTTAAAGCCCTCTTCCACGTACATTAAAGAGAGTTGCAGTGATTTAATAAGAAGTTGGTGTTGTTTAATTGGACTTTTATCGTCCTATCGTACAAACGTAAACCTAACATGAATATAATAGTAAAAATGACTTAATTTTACAAACGGTGAAAACGATCTGTTCTACCCTTAAACATTCCGAAGCTGCTCCTCCTACCATATTATTGGGAACCCAAAAACCTTGGAAAAAGCATAAGAATACCACCAGTTTCTAAGAGTTACCATAAACATAAACATTACTAACAACAACAACTACGAGTCTCCTGATGGCGAAACATCCAATCATTGTGTCACATTGTCGAGATCATTCTCATCCTTTCAGAGAATAATATCAAAAACCATCGATGGTTCCCTTACAGGGGCAAATGCGGCATCCGAAAAACAGTTGAGATATGTTGGGAGCAATTTCAGCGTAAGGTAAGAAAGTAACCTAACAGTTATCTCAATAGCAACACCGCCAATACACAATCTGTTTGCTTCGTATCGAATATCTAATTCCCAAGAAAAAATATTTTATCTAGATTGCACTCTGCTACTGCGACAAAAATAAACCTTCAACTCATGACGCAATTTACGATTAAAAAAAACATAGATCAGTGTGTCCAACCAACTGTTTAGTACTATACAGATCAGGGCCACTGCCAATACCACAATTGAGTAGTATTCATACTTTCCTAGAAGCAGAGAAACAGTGAGAAAAAAACTAGGAAACCACAGAATTACAAAGGTTAATATGATGAACGAGCACAAGTAAGCAGCTTTCGCTTCTTGTTTCCAATTCTTTTTGTGATCAACTTTCTGTGCCTCTGTACACCCGATAGTTCCACTGAATCTTACTTTCTGTAGCTTCCGCAATTGAAGTTTTGTATTGTAAAAGATGATAGCATTACACAAAAGCAGCACAAGTATGGTAATACTAATAACTGCCATGAGAAAGCCAAAGTAGATGGACTTGTAATTGTGAAAGCCGATGGTACTTAGACACCATACAATGAGAGCGGCTACGAAAGGTATGCCCCAACTGCAGCTTAGAGCTATGATAGTAAACTTCCTTCCGACTATTTCATGATAACGAAATGGATAAACGATAGCAATAAAACGGTCCAGTGTCACTGTACATAGATTCAAAGTTGTGGCTCCCACTGACAATGTGTATATACATAAATATACAACTTCGTTAATGGATTCTATACTGAACAAGTTTGAACACAAAAAAGAAATGAATGCAGTGATCCAATCCGCTGCAAGGAAGCTCAGTAAAAACTTGTTGGTATATCTGATTCTCAAGCTTGGACTTTTCACGAATGTATACACAATTGCGCAATATGAAACTAAAAGGAGAACACTGCTGCTTCCAAATATGATATTCCACAAGACAATAATAGCCATAGCTGCTACTCACTCTTTACGTGAAACAAGACTTATTTGATGTTATGCGCTCTCTTCAAGAATCTAATTGTCATTCGTTAAAAGAATTTTGTTTTATATTTGGTTGGTCTGCAAGCATCTATAATAACCGTGCAAATTGTTCCGAGCATAACATTTAATTCTTCATAAATACCTCCTACTCCACATCCGTATTGCTTCAGTTGACTGTCTACTTTATATCAGACAGCTAGCCTAGTATCAGTTTTATCTGCCACCTCATGATCAGGTTTGGTGAAGCTAATTGTTGAGTCTCAAACGTAAATCTTACATTTCCTATGCAATAGCAAAGTCCTACATCTGCAGCTGTCGATTTTGTACTGATCAAATTTTGAAGTCGCTTTGTGATGATTCTATCAAAAGTTTAGTTCTTTTCAGTAGCAGGTACTTGTTTCCGTTCTACCAAAGCAGAAATCTGTCTCTTCGCAACCTCGAGGTTAAATGTCAACACTATAATTGATTTGTTTTAAGAATATTTTCACCAAACGATCTATTTTTACATACGTCTTTTTACAGACTGGCAGATGCCTCTAACTCACAAACCGTACGTTGACGGAGTTCCTTTTCTGTTACAATTCATGTAAACATGAATGATAAACCTTCAGCCCCAGTAAAAGTGTCAATGAAAGTTAGACGTATATAGTAAAATATTGCAACGAATCTTTATCGTTTTGATGGTCAAAACAATTTCGTCATAACAGAGTTGCATTTGGATTCACAAAATGCATTTTACCTGGTCACCCTGAATGTGCTTAAATGAGCTTTCCTAAACTAAATAAGCTGATCGTTCCTTAAAAAACGCAAACGTTTTGTGCCAAATGTTCCTCTTGATAGTTTAGTTTTTAGATTTCGCTGAGAAAGCGCTTGGTCTACTATTAGCTTGGTTTGTTCAAAAGGATTCAAACAGTAATTATAGTATAAACAACATATTATAAAACACATCTTGGCTGTTGAGTATTACATAATGTTTTAAGAGTCGAATTTGACTTTGTGTCCAATTAAAATATACCTATATTGTTCATTATAGCCAATTTGACTTCATCAGATTGAAATGAATGTAAATGAAACCTTGAAATAAATTGTATAGTCAAATCGAAATGATACACCGAAATATGATGGCATACTTTCTCGTATTTGGAGTTCACAGGATGAATGCTAAACTAAAATCCGAAATTAGCAATTTGTCATCATCTTTAATTATCTCTGAGATTTATGTAATGAAGCTCATTATATTTAGCTTCTGAAAGGTTCAAGTACAAGACAAGAGTTTTAGATTTGTGTTTAGTTGTATGTAGCCGGATTTTTATAAATATTCTTTTATATTTCATGTTATTCTTAGCTGGTAATTGAATAACAGACCTATAACAAAGTCATCATTTCTCCAAGTCCAGATTCTCTCTGATCATTTTCTATCTCTTCCTTTCATCTTTTGGTAAGCAAAGTGTTCACCTTACTTCACTCAAATGTAAAGAGTACCGCCTCAATTCAAGCGGAACAGAGTTCCCCTTTGATGATTCCCTCTTAAAAGAAATCCCGTGCCGAACACATCAAATGAATTTGAAACGCTTCAGTTATATTACAGAGAAAAAGACGATGACAGTGTGTTTTC
>JAAAKL020010281.1:0-14481 GCA_010016065.2 Carybdea cf. marsupialis auct. non (Linnaeus, 1758)
GTATTGAGCACTCTAGCAACGGTATCAATACTTGTTGGTACATATATATATATATATATGAATACGTAAAAAAGAATTTCAGGCTTAACATCTACTGGATGGTAAGTATATAAGGGTGAAGGAAAAGTTTCGAAAACATACTAAAGAAAGTTTGGCTTATTTGTCTTTTATATACATATATACAAGAGTATGAAGTCGATTATGTGTTACTGACGTAACAGTTTGTTGTGCTTTTCACAGCATTTTCTGAAAGGTAAACATATTATTCAGTTCTTTTAACGATTTGGAACCCAACTCTCTCCTGCATAACTATTAATGTTATTGATTATTTGGTTAAATTTAGGCCTTCCGTTAAAGAGAGCAGTCAGTGCATATTGAAGAGTAAAATTTCAACGGCTGGGGTTCGAGATCTCCACGCAAATCACTGTACTGTTCCAACCCTTACATAGTATTATGTTTTAATTGTTTCAAAAAACAGAGAAGAAAGAGGTTGCTTTTAAAGTAATAAAATATATTAACTTTCTGAATAGAAGACATTTACTAACTCACCTAAATCAGAAAATAAATAATAACTTAAACGAATGGAAATCGAAATTGTCCTTACGAAACAACATGCCTAAATCTCCGAATGATACACTCCTTTCCTCTATTACAATTAATAAAGGCTTTACACTTTACTTCTTGACCAAAGGCATTGCTTAACATGAACATGACTTTGTTGAACGAGGGCCGTTTTATTCATATAAATTCTGAAACAGTGATGATGCCAACCCCTCTATCCCACATATGTTAGGTACTACAAATTATTCTCGATAATTTGACCCCTCAGAGCGACTAGGAAATCATTCAAATTATGAACTGTTCGAATAAGGAAAAATTGAATATAAGTAGGGCTATGTAGTTGATTTGATAGAGTTTTGAGTGGTCTGGGGGGGGGGGGGGTCACATTAAGCGGGTGGTATTCGTTTCTTAAGGTCCGTTCATAGCTTCCCATTCCATTGCGAATACTTCGTTCAATTCCTGATTGTCTACACACTGAAACCCACTCAATAATAAACTGCTTCCTCTTTCGGTGATTCAATTGAAATGGTTGTATGGGACAAAAGTAGCTTTGGGGAAAGAGAAAATTGCTCTAAATACGTAGTTTTTGAACTATGACGGTTCGAATTAGGGGAAGCCAACTATTGTATTGGTTTTAGATCAGGGGAAGTTACGTTGCAAAGACAACATTGTAATCTGTTACGATAACTCGCTACCTACTTGCGTAAGAAGACGAGAACTATTAGATGAAGAGTTTGTTCCTGAAATATGCCTATGTGTATTTTTTTCCAAATAACAGGTTGACGGCCTTCATTGAGATAGCCATTTCAACATCAATATAATGCAATCAATGACTGAAAACTCCAAAGTACGAACATATTCATAAAACTCCTAAATAGAAGCTTAAAATAAACTTGCGCTTGTTTTCACATTGGTTTAATATAAAGGAATCGTTCGGATTCTTGTCAGATTACTTGTCAGAGTTTGATATTGAAGATGTTATATCAGCTTAAATGTCTCCTTTATGCACCATCTTTGTGCCACCTTCAATATCATCATGGAACCACTGTGTGCCCTTGTAAAGGAAAGTCGAAGTTGAGATTATAGGAGACCAAGACATCCTGCTATAAATTGGTGACCCCGACGTGAAGGGTGATTGGTGACCCAGACGTACCACTTCGAAGTTACATAGAGATCTCCAAACTTCTACTTCTTGTTAGATCAGTCCGAGATAAGATGTAGTTTTGAATAGTGAAGTACTCAAAATAGGTGCTGTGGGTTTGTGGTAATGTGTTTTTTTAAGAGAATTTACCTTGAAAACCATCAGTTGCTCACATATTTAAAGCCGAAACTAAAGAATTCACCTTGAGAACGCTTGTTTCCATTGCCCATGACATTTTTTAAGTGTTGCTTGCCTTTTTGAGTGATTATTGGCACTCAAGCCTTGCTGTTCACAACAGGTGCCATTATTAATCAGGACTGATGTAAGCTGGTACAAGCAGTGGAAACAGTGGAAAAACTAATCCAACTTAGTGAGACATGTTTACCACGTCATGTTGAACATTCTCTGGTCCTCGACGAACGCTAGCACCGTTTCATAATATTTAGGTAGTACACAGGCACATAAGAAGGAAGCATGCCAATGTGACTACCATTAAAAATCTAATTTGTTAAAATGTTTAAGAAATTTAGAAGTAAGAAGCACATCGTATTGGGTAAATGGCTCTGTAAATTGTGGTCAAACAAAGAGACTCCCGGCAGGTCAGCACCTTTTATGACTCAGACATCAGTAACGGACAGGCTATTTATGCGATGTTTTGACAATGAATGTCAGAACATTAAAGCAGTTATCCAAGGACCGAATGGTAAGTAATGTTTGCGAAGAATTACGCATGGGATTTTCTTAAAGAGGACGAAACTTGCCGCGCCCTGCAAGCGTTAAATCATTCAAAGGGAGCAAGCTGATAATCCAAACAATCCGTGCAGACTATGAACAGTTTCAAGCAAATGCACAGGTGGGGTGGCAGAGTCACATTTCAAGCAGGGTAATAGGAAAGTACCCCATATTTAACAATGTAACAAGAGGAGGGGGCAGGCAACCTGGGAAGTAGCTTTCAGAGAGTCTGTTTTCGTGGAAAAGAGAGATTATTGAAAGGCAACCCCCTCTATGGAGGCTCTCTCTACCCTAAAAATAGAAAAATAACCGAAGTGACTACTAACTAGTGATGGATAAGTATGGGTTAGGGGTCCACATGTCAATGAAGACAAAACGTTTTTCGCACTAGCCCCCTCCCCCCCCCCCAACAGGCCAACAGACACACTACACTTCTCTGTAAAGAGGCCGGAAAGCTTCATCTCCACCCCTGACTACAGAGAGAAAATTGTGCTCTACAGTACTGCATGCGTTTCGACCTACAAAGCCACTGCTTATGTAAGAACGTAATGGCAGTCATCAGAAAACTGAAGTAGCAAAAACTTTCTGATGAGATAAATGATATGTCCCAGTGCTCTGAGGCCATTAAAATACTGCCTTGGCACTTGTTTAAGATAATGATTGATTAAAGTTTAGCCTTTAGCTGCATAATTAAGTTCACAACCACAGTATGGCTTTCGCCAGCTGAGCTGGACAACTGAAGAAACCTTCGGAATCCATAAACTCTTACTGGTACATTATTCACCCTTTTTACGAATCATTTTCTGATGATATTGCAACCCATCTCCCAAAATAGACATTTCTCCCTTCCATTACTTATACTATATGAATACCAACCAGAATGATGGTATCTTGATGACATAATAGGTTAAAAGATATCTGGACCAGGCTCGAGGCTATCTCTAAAACGTTGGGGGTATACAATTCTGATATTCAAAGTATAGAAACAGGACATCGGTATGGGATGATCAAAGGAAGGAAGTTGTATTTCGTAAGTCGCAGTTTTGAGGTAAAAAATCAACTTGTGGTATTGAAATACTTTCAAAACTTGAATATGCAGCTGATAAGAGATTTTCTTCATGCAAACGTCTTAATACTGCGTTTGTAACTTGTCTTCACTAGCAAACAAGTCAATTCAAAATTTTCTATTATATGTTTCAAATAAAAACATCTAGAAAGTAGCAGTAAAAGTTAAGCTTTCATAATAGATACAATCAAGCGGTATAGTTTTGTTTACTTGAAGAACTGGTTAGGTTTGGACTTCAAAAGTTTTAGAAAATTCTCAAAGTGCAGAGATATCATAAATTGCCGTTCAAAATGTAGAGAGGTTCCGTCCGACTCTCGTTTTGAAGTTTGACGTCTTCGTTGGGATGCATCTACGTTTCTAACTGTTGAATACAAACATTTAAAGCGGAACTGAAGCAAATCCAGCTGAAGCAGCAAATCGATCTAACATTAAGAGGACTGGTGCGGAATGTTGTGGTTTCTAACTTGAATGCACGGACATGGTTGAGATCGACTGTATACCATGTGGGAAGACACCTTCTTCGTGCTTTCTCTGCAATATACGTCGATAAACACAACACACTGCATCGAGATCAACTTTAGCCAACCCTTCAGACAGCATTCTTGCCTGGACGATGGATATTATCATCGCATATGGAACAAAGGAGCTCCAGTTGATTCAAGTCCCTAGAGTTTGGAGATGGAGGTAGAAGACATTCCATTGTATTTCACATCTTAGTATTTTTCTGATAAAAATCTGCAATTTAAGTCCTTATTTTACATCAGCAGATCACAAATTTATCAACAGGTAGCCATTTTGCTCTTATTCGCTTCCTTGCGTTAATTTTTTTTTGCACTTTTTCGAGACCTTAATCAAAGCATACTTCTACCTTCGATTTTTCACCATGAAAAGACGGTCTATTTGAGGGAAGGACATTGCCCCCCTCCCCCCTCTTCGTGTCTAATCTGGACTTACACAGTTTCTTCCCCATTCCAACTTTTTCCACCCACTGTTCAATTTTTGAGGGGGAAGGCTCCCACTAATATGAAGAGGTGAAAAATGGTCCATCAAATAAAAAACTTAAACAGATTTGTGGCGAAGTTTTTTCTAAAAGACCGAAAATTGAGCGTCCCACGACAGCAACGCTGACATAAACATCCCTAGCTCTACGTCAATGACCCTTGTATTGCTTCCAAAATATTTCTGATTTTGGTTTGAGCGCGCTGTTGGAGCGACGATCTACCTAATGTACGCACTTCACCATCCTCAGCCTCGGAGCTCCTTTTATCGACTTGGTTCGATGTATGCTAGTTAGAACTGAAGGCAGTTAAAATGTAACAACTAAATACAATAACTCAATGCATCATTATGCCACACTCTCCTCACATAGAAAACCTACAAGTACCAAAATCTGTACTTTTCCGGTAGGGCAGATTACCAAATACCAGAAACAGTATACAAGCTTGTCACACCCATACTTAGTTGGCACTCAACATTTCGATATTTGAGGGTTGCAAGTCTGTGACCTTTCAGTTGCTTACCAAATCGCATCTTTATTAAAATAGGTTACGAAAGGTACCGTCTTAAATCCACCATGATATCTCCATAATGTGCATCATCCAATGGGTCATATATCTTCAACGTAAAAAATACGGTTGCTCGTATTCAATGTCCAACTCTTAGTCTCATAATATTTCAAAGTCCATTTCGAACATAATTTTTTCTCCGGCAGTAAACTATAGAATATGCTAGGAATCAGTTTTCGTATTCCGCGTTAATTCGGCCCTCAAAATCCATTTTAGCTAGACCATCAGGTCTGTCCCCCTTCCCAGTACCTCCACCACCATGAATCAATCTAGACAAAACTCGCGAAACTATGTTCACTGTTCTACTGTGTCTTGATGTCAACCCATAAACGTGCGTACATTCCCATTCGATAATTAAGACGTGTTAGACCGACGGGGCGAGTTAGTAAATATACAACTTGAGACAGCTTCCAGAAATACCATCCACCTACCATATTCGAATACTGCATTTTTAGGTGACAAGCCAACAGCAAGCTGCAACCGACTTACCATGAATATGGCTACATTTGTCTACCCCCTTCCCCATTACCAAGATAAAAACATCAACAAGGTCCAAGGCTCGGCCAACGGCTCACATAAAAATGTATGTATGTAATATGACAAAACCAAAGTATGTGTGACTCTTACGGGTTCTCTCCCACTGACCACCAAACAAATTCGAGGCCTCCAAGACCTTGTTTATGAAGAGAAAGGTGTATACGAAGTAAAGCAACACGTCAAAAATCTACAAAACCCAATGTGTTTATTTCACAAAAGATATTAGTACAACCGACGCTGATCTATGCATAATAACCTCTTCCATTTCACAATCTAGCTAGGGCTGACACAGGACAGTTCGTCCTTCGTCT
The DNA here is from genome assembly GCA_010016065.2 of Carybdea cf. marsupialis auct. non (Linnaeus, 1758). NCBI lineage: Eukaryota > Metazoa > Cnidaria > Cubozoa > Carybdeida > Carybdeidae > Carybdea > Carybdea cf. marsupialis auct. non (Linnaeus, 1758). The sequence continues at coordinate 5,914 of JAAAKL020010281.1, forward strand.
ACGTGTACAGCGAAAGCATTACATCGACAATTATGAAACTACACAAATCTGACCATGAAGCAGCTGAATATTCTGTTTAAAGTTGGCTATTACTTGCTCTCTCGTGGATAGCGATATTAAATGTTTCCTTACTCACCCGTGGTCAAAAAACCGGATCAAATCATCATATACTCTGTCGGTCAAAAAACAATTCTTTCACATCATGAAGAAACGATGTCGGTTTCCATTTGGTTCCCCCTAGAACTATAGATTATTCTACTTCTGCTTATGTCAATATTCTTCTGGCTTTAGTGACCGATTAAAACCCTGAGCTATTTGCGCAGTTTTTACATACGATATATGTAACGAACATACGTTAGGCTCAAGAAAAAGAAACCGACAAAATAACTTGACTGTGGACGATGGCCAAGTCCTTTGCTGATTAAATTCGGACACGAAATAGTCGCTCACTGATTGCACGAATGACAATGATCATCCTACTCAATAACAAATCCTATAAAATTCCCTTATTATTGTAGACCGAAATGTCATATTCTTTATCAGGCCTTCAGTTATATAGATTGGACTTGATATTATATATCCTAATTCCAATTCACGGTGTGTTCAACTGCATAAAAAATAAATCACCTGCAACAAAATCAAGGTCCACGACTATGGTGCAAATTTTGATCTTTTTCCGACCCTGAAATCAGTTCAGGAGACGATAGCATTGCCTTCATGCCATCAAACTAGAGGGGGGAAATATCTGAAGAGGGAAAGTTATCTAGCGACTGAATACCAATTTCTTATTGTAATTTCTTTCGTGCAATAACGCAAAACCTGATCTCTATTAAATATTCTGTCTTTACCGAACAGATCTGAATAAATGTTTAGAACTTATAGGCAACTCTGTAATAAAACGCTTACAATTTTCTCGATATCTACATGGAAAAATGAAAATTCTCGCAAAAAAAACCTGAGGAAATAGGGCCTACAGAACTAGTACCAAAATGAGAAAGTACACTACTGCTTCAATCTGATGGCAGCCATGCCGATGCTGCATTGCAAGGTCAATTACGAAATATTATATATAAAGACAATCAGCTATACGTAGAAAACGGTTATCGTATATTACATGTAGAAATAGCAGGAATTGATGTGATCTGTTCTCATTGTGGCTGAACTCCCGACTGAAATCCATTCAGACTACAGGAAAAATTGGCAGAGCTATTCGTGCTCTGTACATTGTCCTTTGAGTGATGATATTAAGAGCTCCTCAAATAACTTTTCTTCTACACTTCAGCCACTTCTGAACCAAGTGTGTTTCGTATCTAATACTATCACTTTTGAAAATGTCACCGTATCTACTCCAGTCTCCATCGATCTGTAATATACTTGGCTGGCAAGACACGGACGGGTACGGATAATGACGAGTCGACAAAGTTTGTCCTTGGGACAGTACATCTTTGAAGAAAGTGGTAATAGAACATGGCGGGCCAACTCATTCACAAAGCCCCTGATATGCTGTAGGTCCAGTTTTGGAAAACCCTAAACAAAGAAAAAAACACCAAAAAGGCCAACTAATAAATAACGGGCAGTCAGGGCATCCTTCAGGATATTCGATGGTGTATATTTGAACATGGCACACTCCTTGGCAGTGAAACGTCAGAATGTTCTCCGAACAAATGGACTATCTAGTTATCGTTAGCGGTTCTCAAAACGTGTTTCGCTCCAACCGGCTTTCCGTTGTGACAAATAATGGTCTTATCCACAAACTAACACCGTATCCGTCCAAAAACTATCAGGTTGCTGTCGATTTATGCGAAATATTCCTTGTTACTTATTGGACTGCCAGGATCGTCTTTGTAATATCCAGTAGCTGGATCTCCCAATGCATAGCTTCCTTCGTCCTTTTTCCTCAATCTGTATACTAGGAATAATATGATCAAAATGGCAAGGATGGCACCGATGACAACTCCAATTACAATTCCCAGAGTAAAGGATAAACCTGTCTTTCTCTTCCTCTTCTTTGTGCTGGGTGCTGCCGGGTTATCATTCCGTTGTGAACCTAATGTTCCTCCAACATCATTACCCTGGTCATCGGTTGGCTCTTCATCAGGGATATTATTATCCATCTCCGTTGCAGTTCGTTCTGTTGTAACAACATCAACGAAATTCTTTGTAGTAGCGGCTGATCCTTCATCTTCCGTAGGATGTACAGTTGAAATTGCCGATGTTGTCTGCTGAGCAATAAATTTAGTTGAAGTTTCTGGCCGACCTGTCGTTGCTACGACGGTCGAAAGTCGAATTAAAGTTGTTGGCAATTCGCCTTCCCCACTCGCTCCTGAACCTTCTGAAGTTGTTTTACTGTTGCTATCTTCATCGTCATCACCTGAGCCAGAAGAACTCACCGTGTCATCTGGCTTAAACACTTTCACGGGCAAAGTTTCAGTCTTTTTCACAACATTCGTTGTGTCAGTCGGCATAAATCCTGACCCTTCCTCGCCATCAGATGAACATGCAACAAAACTTATGGCCAAAAACAGGCCGATGGTGAGCAAAAACTTCATTATACGGACATAGATCAGTCCAAATCCCACTTCGTCTCTTCGTCAACTGTATCTTTCTATGGAAATATCTTGAATAACGTCCAATTTATAAAACAAAATGATGAACGCAACTAGGTTGTTTCCAGTGATTAAGCGACCGATTCAGATAACTTCATGTGAAAACCGCAAGAGAAAAATTGACAGAGGAGTACAAAACAAGGTAGTGTGATCAAAAGAAAACATCTGATTGGTTAACTTCACGTCATGTCCCGCTTGCGCTAATCCAAAGGAACTTGTTGTTTCACAAATGATCAACAGAGCTTGACGGACGCAGACAAGTCTGGATTTTCGGATGAGGCCTGATGAATAGCCAAAAAATGGATCATGCAAATGATCAATAATGTAAAAAAAATGGGAAGGTAGAGATGGGAAATCTGCGGTTGACGGACGTTTGCTTGGACGGGGTAATCTACGAGCCGCATGGCATGTTTGATTTCCAGCGTCGGGAATCTTTGGTCTTCTTCGATCATGGGGGCTAGTCCCTCAAGGTCATCATAGAAATAGTCTAGAAATATCAAAAGTTATAAAACCCCTTATCTTTGGTTGGGAAACAGGGAGATTACCAGTGATGAAATAAGCAAGAATACACGAATAAAAGTAATGCTTACTTAATCGACAACTTTTTGTATATCAGATATCTAACAATTTGATGTAAACTTGTTTGATTGCTAGACTTGGCGGCATTCAACTGAATACTAGCTCACTGTAAATTTCTTGTTTGGTTAATTCGTTGTGCAACAACTATATACGATTCTTAATAAATACACCTTTGCTTTACATTTCTTTAATCACATGTAAGAAAGAAGGTTATCAGGTATACCAAAAAATATTTCAATGAAAGAGGGCTAAATAGTTTCTTTAACGATTAAAGTGGACAGGTAGTGTACAACCAAAGACATGTAATTGCATAATACGTAACAACATGAACCCCAACAGTATTTAAAGTAAGTAGAAGATAAATGAAATTGGTTGTGGGTGAATTCTAAACGCTTTTAACCGGATAACGATCAGTGACTCTGTGTTATTTAATGTCTTCGCAAATTCGAGAATGGCTTCTTTTAAGCTGGGGTAAGGGGTGCAGTTGCCTTAATTATTTCTGGGTGTGTCCACTATGAACGTGTGGGAGGATGGGGGAGGTGAGGGCTGGACGGTGGAAAATTAAAAACAAAGATATCATTGTATTGAAGAAAAAAAATTTAGTTTCAAAGCAAACAGGGACTTTTAAACTGCCACCGTTTAGTTTAAGTATTAATAATTATGTTTCACCCTTAGAGTATCGGAAGTGATTTTTATCCTTAAAATAGAAGGGTATTTTAGCAAAATATAGTCATAATTTTCTGCAAATTTTAAAATACGATGCAAAAGGAAATTCATTGCAATTCATTCATAGGATTCAAAGGATAGGGGACGGGAGGACTTGATCCCTCTCCCCTGTTGGCTCCATCCATTTTCCATCCCATTCCATCTAATTCCGTCTCATTCTGCCCCAGTAATGTATGCAACTTCTCCATTTTGAGGCTATTATCCCCTTACAGGACGTAGAAACTTTGCCATCGGGAAGAACTGCCCCTCATGGTAATGAAGAAGTTTCGTATTTCCTCTACGACAGCTTTTACATCCGTTTTAAAACACGCCCGTAGCTGGCAGCGTATCGCGGGGGAGGGTGGGGAGCACTCGGCCAGTAACATTTTGAATCTGCCTTTTGTAACTAAGGAAAGACACACTTTCGATTGGGCGAATAGTCGGATCATAGACAAAGACATCAATACAACCACAAAGAAAATCAAAGAAACAATTCACTCCCTACGTTACTACAACAACATCAACAACACATATTTCTATCTCCAACACAGATGGCAACCAGGTCTTACGAAAAAAGACAACAAAAACAAAATCAACATGTCGCCACTTCCCAACCAAGCTCGTTCCCAGCTCTTTCAGATGCCTGCAATCCGTAAATATAAAAGCATCTACACCTTCCAGATTGCAGTAGCCTGAATCTGGCAGAAGTATCACACAAAACGTAGCTTGAAAATGTCTCTGATTGATAATCGGATAAACTCCATGATCTAAATGGCATCAACTGAGACGATAAATGTATCAAACATTCACTCTCTGTTTTAAACTCAGTAACAACTAGGTCCTGACCAGACCATTTTACAGCCCGGTGGTGCTTTGGGAGGATTCCGGCCTCCTAGACCAAATGAAGTTTGCGGACGCATGCATCACAGTGTGGCTTCGACGAAATCGTTCAGAGGGAAACCTGAAGGCGGTCAATTTCCCAAAGTGGGCCTACTATCCAATTCCTATTTAGGCCTACTTTCATGAAATGGATATGGACAGGCGCATATATCTATTCTCTTCCATTGAAGAACGGGGCACCATGGAGGCCCGGGGCATGGTTGGTTATCTTAAGACGTAATTCTTTACATCATAAATTTCGTTTTTGAACTTCTATCTGGTGGAACTGACTACAATTCGATACGGTCAAAAAATCCCAGTTACCTCATTTATCATCCATCTACTCACTTTTCAGCCATTTGATATTGGCTTCTTTCCTGTTCTGAGCTTGCAAGACCTACCATATATTCTGGAGGACTGCCCTTCCAGGATCAAATCATCACAACACAGGGAGGGTAAATACCAAAGTGCTGTAACTGAATGTCATTGTAAACCAGGGGAACATTATTGACTGTTTTGCCGACCAGAGATAAGGGAGCTGTCATTCTTTATCTCTCGAGTAACCTTTCACTCGGTTTTTGGAAGAAGAGTTGTTGTCTTTTCAGACAACTAAATAATTCGAACATAATTGTAGCCAGTCTTTGAAATCTCCCACATTAGTTTACTTTGACAACAGGAAAACTTCAGATATACGTGTCTTCCCAAATTAATTCCTCAAAAACGTGACTAAACAAGGAAGCACAAAAGATTAAGCACTAAAATTTGAATGTCGAATTATCAAATAATTACGTTTTCGAACTTGACGAAACATCTGCAACGGCTAGTAGATATTTTCCTTTTAACAATAGGTACTCGTAATAATTTCTTTAAATCATCTATGTCCCCTTTTTCCTCAGCACCTAGAACTTACGTGGCGCAAGGGTCTTCTATAGGGCGTGGCGAAACGTCGATATTTGCTACTTGGTGGTGGTGGTGGAGGGTGTAAACCAAATATGACCCTTGCTTTGGGTTTATGTCTTCGCCTCTAGAGATGATTTCTGAAAAAATGAAAAATGAAAAATGATATTTCTCTTAACATTTCTTGAATCAGCTGAACGATTGATTGTTGTTACATCCCTATCCACTGGATGATTCAGGAAACGTTTGCAGAATGTTCTTAATAGAGGTCATATTAAGACCTGCCCCTCTTTCATTTGCTCATAATCCACTATATGAGAACATTTTAAAGGGCCCTCGCCAATCGGTAAACACTCATAGAGCTTTAGGCTGCCTTGGTTTGCAAGGCATGTGGTATCTCCGAAGGCAACAGTTGTCTTACCTACGTTTATCGGTATTGCAATCTCTATTTATCATATCAAGCCCTCCGTGAATTCTTCTGCATTAGATTCACTGCTTGACCACCAAAACTACATCTTGTTGACGACTGTTTATCATTTTCTGTAGTCAAAAATCCAATGCCCGCTGGTAGTATGAGAAGTAATTAACAGTTGCTTCTGTAGGTGAAAAAGCGCATTTGAAAAAATAAAGTATTATTACTGTGCTGGCATGCACTCTTTGAAGTGTGCCTCGACTTTTTAGCTCCCCCGTTTTCTTAACGGAAAGAAAATATAGAGCCACTAGGCAAGTATATCACTAGACTTTTTCATAACATAAAATCAAATTTTAGAGCCATGAGTTATCGACACAGTGCAACGAGGCTGGGTCTCCCTGTCACAGACAAAACTTCAATTTTTTTGCTCTCGCCAAGGCGTGACACGAGGCAATTTATATCTGTAACGTCCCATATTTTGTCAAAACTAATAGTTGAAAACAACGTGTCAATAAGTCATAGTGGCTTGCCTTGATGGAACTGCCGAAACTGTCCCCTTCACTCTCAACAACGACAAGAACCAATAAAACACGGTTAGAGATTTGAACAAATCCTTGTCAGAGTGTCATGGAATTAGTCGCAAGACTTACCCATCTTTCTAACCGATACGTTGTTTCCCTACGTTCCCACCGTGCTGTGGTACCATGAGTTACGTTTGCTTACGACAGTGTAGTGTGGTTATATTGTAATTGTAATCTACGCGTAAACTGATTATCAAATTAGAAACGGCTTACTGTTTTAATAGCGAAAAACGAACAAGTTCACTAAAATTGAAAAATTGCACAGCTATTTAGCCTTTGACATAACCACTTTACTGTCAACTACTGTTCTTGATGACTCTTCCAACTTTCTGTACCTTTTGTTAGTTTGAATATTAGTCTGATGGTCGCTTACGATAAGACATTGCAAGTTACCGTGCTCAAGAGACAGAAGTCTCCATAAACACTAATACATTTCTCAAGACAACCAAGAACCATTCCTGATTGAATGAAACCACAGCATCTTCTTCTCAAAAACTTCATAACTTTGATAACAATATTTCGGCTTATTTGAGGAGAGAAATTCGCAACCAAGTTGATCGGGACTTAGTATCAAAAAGACTGCGATTAATTCTCACGATCATTAGTGCATCTGTATAGGTATTTTTCCTTACATACCACATGTTTTCGAGTGGATAAATCGGCACCTTCTGACCAAATAGCGCTGTCAGGAACGAAGTCGCGAAAGGCTTAACCCCACATTCAAATGAAGGGATATCTACCAGATAAGGAGATATATATATCGCTGCAAGACGTTTAATTCATCTTAAAGTTGTAGAATAGAACATTTATGTAATCTATATAAACGGAATCATGAGGAAGGAGAAAAACACTTTATTTTTAAAGAACTTGCTTCATATGATTTCAGAAAACTTGCAAATCAAGATTTGCATCAGAACACGGTTTTCTAAAACGTCCTGTAAATAAATCGTCAGGGTAGAAGTGGTAATTTCACAATTTTTGATCTTAGCAGCAGATGTTACAAGAAACCTTTGACGTTAGTGCTGTTACATGTTCTTTGGGGTAGACTGCCAGACCTAGCTAACTACTGCATGATATCTAGAAGACGACACTTTACACAGGGCCTACCGTGTTGCAATAACAGTAAATATGACCAAGACATGAAATCATGAATTTTCCAGTTAGTGATCTCGCCATGCAAAAAGATGGTTTCCTGGATAATCTTATTGTGACACTATCATCAGGAGAAATGACTCTATAAGAGAAATATAGCCTTCAAGGTGAGCCAAATCTACAGGAGGCAAAATATAATACTAAGAGTGGTTCTCATCTGAATTGCAAGCGTGAAGAAAGTCCTGAAGTTTTTCCCTTGTTGCCATTCTTACAGTTGCAACACGTTTTCTGTTAACATGATCACAAGGCCGATATATTGGCATCTGGCCAATAAGAAACGTTGATTAGTATACATTTAACGAAAACCAGCCGAGCTATATCTATTCGTTTGCTATCATTTACGTTTCTGTAATCTGGAGATCAATTCTTTTAAATAAACTAATGATCTTTATGCAAATCATTTATAAGATTCTCTTCAGCCAAATCAATTAAGGGATGGAGATTGAGGTCTTTAATTTGAGGAGTCACTGTCAAATGTCTCGTTCTTTTACAAGCGTTGTTTATCTTTTAGAAGCCTGAACTTCACCGGTCAAGTGTGCTTAAGGAACATTGTTGCAAAGTCCTCCTTGCTGCAAAGTTCGGCTTCCACGTTCTGAAAGTGAGAAAGTTATTATCTTAACCTTAACTCTGTATAGTTAGCACTGCTCGCTCACGAAGCTGGCCCTCTGGGAGAGGGGGGCCGGTTGAGATTTCAAAAATTTCGAAGGGGGGCGGTTAATATTCATCATTTTCTGGAAATCATTCTAAAATTAGTATC
>JAAAKL020010282.1:0-14480 GCA_010016065.2 Carybdea cf. marsupialis auct. non (Linnaeus, 1758)
CCCTTCATAGTAGGAGTTGCATGCAATAGAACTAACAGTTATTACTTACCACTACTTTAGCACTATAATAGGTTAACGATTCCATCTTTAGGTTTGTTTACTATTTGTAATCCGAAAGCATATATTAGTCGTCCTACGCCATGTTGCGTTGTAAAGGAGATTAGCCTCACTTTCACTGAGCGATTACCTCACTGTATCGTTGTTAGGCAACATAGACAAAGGAAAGCCTTTTTGGGGTAGTTATTGTTAAATAAGCGAGAACCACGAAGCGAAGGAGGAAAAAACTTGTAGATTTTCGATTTCGATCATGGTAGAAGGTAATAAACGGATAAGGGACGATTTTAAGTGATATTTCGATTAATTTTGTTTTGGATTCTCAAACGCGGCTTGGGAGTTCACTACAGTCTCCCGTACGTATCCTTGCATACAATATTATCTTTAATTTTGTGTACGCTTTATTATTATCGGGATTTTTGTGAGTAATGAAAAGATCAAACTTTTGCCTCTTTAAAGACAGATTTTAAAGTTTAATCTGGAGTAAGAAATAAGAGTAATTTAACAAATTGAAAAGTGAAGCCCTTTGCAAACAATTTCCTTCTCGTTCCCTAAAGAGTGTAAATTGAATAATTCGATATTACGGAGTCATGACTAAGAAAAACTGATTGGCTTTTTCACGACATGCAAAGTGAACTGCCGTAATCTACTTCTATATGTGCCATGGTGTTCTTTCCTGTGTTGTTATGCAGCTGAGATACACGGCACTGAGATCTCTGTTAAGGAATACAAGGAGTTTTCAGTGACTCCGATTTATAAAGCCAGTAAAGTAATGTATCGTGAAGGATACAAGAGTGACGAATGGATTTTCTTGTTCACTTCACAAGTCTCTCAGCAGAGATAATGAAGAATTCAGGTCTCCTTCACTGACCCCAACTCCCTTTTCTGATTTTTCAATTTTACGTCGTGATATGCTTTCCCAATATGTTTTAACCCACTACCATGTTTTTCTAGGTTGCCGAGTATGAAACGATGGGAAAAGATACAAACAGATCTGTGTACACAAGGCGCATCCTGGAAATAGTTGCAAATATTAAGCGACAGAAGGAAGATATCGATAAAGTTCTATTGGACACCAGAGCGCTGCAAAAAGACATCAATTCCCTCTCAGGAAAATTAGACAGAACATTTACAGTAACAGATGAGCTGATCTTTAAGGTATTTGTTACAAGCACTATGTTTATACATTCATGGGCGTAGATTCTAAGGGGACGGATGGGACTCGTCCCCCTCACTTTGGAACAACAGCTGCTTTTGGGCACACTTTTGGGCCCAGAAATGTCAAGTTGTCCACGTTGAGCTCTCCCCCTCCCCCTCCCCCCAACAATTCTTACAGCGATCTGTGCCCATTCATTTACTACTTGAGTTCTCTCTCACCCTTACAGTCGTTCTTAAATTTTTGGTGCTACATCAAATTGCCGTCTAAGACGCAGCTATAAAGTCTCCAGACATTCCAGTAAAACAGTTGTACGGTTTGGGCTGAATATTAGCGAGCTGCAATTTCAAGGTGACAAACGCTGTAGCAGTATAAACAACAGAGTACCGTATGTCTTCTAATAAACGCCGGCGTCTGATAAAAGCCGCCCTCTAATAGACGCACCACGTCCAACCGAATATTTGAAATAAAAGTCGCCGACCAATAAACGCCGCATCATGAAAAGGGGCGTTTATTGGAGAACAGACGAAAGAACTCCGCGGCATTTATTACAGGATAAACGGTAAGTAGCAGAAGGTAGAAACCCAAGTGTCAAGCTAATAGTCTTCCGATGTAGGTGCCCATGGAAAAAATTTTAGAGTTTTAGAATTTTAAAATTTTAGAATTTTGCTACGCAGTGCAGCTAGTTATGATCCTAGAAGCCGTTTTTTGTTTTGAAAACCAGAATCAGCTGCCAAAATGATGTTTTCGTATTCCGAAGTCCAGCGTGTGTTGGATGATATCGTGGTTAACAGATTGGTCATATTTTACCCTAAGCTTTGCTTGGCCTTTACCGATGGGTTTACTAGATTTGGAAATAATTACAAATGGTGATTTTGAACCTTCATTTTGCCTTTAAGAATGCTTGAGATGTGTCCGAATTCTGCAGAAGAAAAACATGGGGAGGAAATCCACATCGTTATATAATGACAGAGTATTTCGTCTGCATTGTAATATACTGTTTCGACATTTGCTGTAGCAATTCTCAAATCTGTTTTTGTTAAAATGCCTCTCCGTTCGAATTATTCTCGCGCAAAAGCATGCTTATTCAACTGCCACTTTTTGCGGCCATTAGCAATAGCAATGTAGAATTTAATACCGTGAACGTAAAAGGCGATGGTCACCATAGCTGAGTTGGTAGAAAATCACACCGCAATTGCTTTGGTCTTGAGTTCGAGTCCCGGTGGTGACCTGTTATGCTTTTTGCTAGTATTTCTTCAGAAGGTTTATAGAGAGTTTGTAGTGATCGTACACGCCAACACTATAGATGACAACGTCGCATTAAGAAATACTGTGCTAAAGTGATGAGAAACATGTCATTGATGATTTGATACATCACCGATCAAGATAGCTTGACTAGTATTACGAGATCAGCGGGTTTGTAACGGTAGGTATTGGCAGTTCTTTTCATATAATTATGGACGTTAGTTATAATAGTTTCGATTTGCAAATTAAAGTGCGGTTAATTGCAGTAGAACAGACGTGTCAAGCGGCAATACCAACTCTTCCTGGCTTTATCGATGGCAGATCAACGTGAAACATTCCCTTGTACGTCTACTCTAACATACTTACTTTTAGACTTGAACGGTCCAGTGTTCACTGGAAACGCTGTTATGTCCTTTACCTATTCCCTTGAGGCCCATGTTAAAATAATTATTTTGTTTCCTTACTATTTAGGATGCAAAAACGGACGAATTTAACAGAAAAGCATATAAACTTCTCGCAAATCTTCATGAGGTAAGTCGGTATGGATAAAATAAACCGCAAGGATGCATTTCCCTCTTTTATAACAAAAAATAGTATCAAATTGTTCGACCGCAGTCGAGGGGTGACCTGAAGGCTCCCTTTTCCATTGGCTTCTGTCCAAAGACAGGGTGGGGCGCCACTCCTCTTCCTTGTGTTTTCACAATTTGACCCCAGTGTGAGCTGGTTCCCATTTGCCGACCTCGGGAGGATGACACGCTGGGTTGGTGGCCAGCTTGATGGCTGGGTTTACAAATTGATAAAACAGACAAATTTTCGTATCACCCATAGTGGGATTTGAACCTGGAACCTTCTGCACTCAAAGCTGCAGACTGAACCACTGAGCCATCGCGCCGGTAAATATAACAAAATTAATGCGAATGGATGAAAATATGAAAATATGGAATTAAGAAATACTTTTGGGGTACGTGATACTATTTTATGCATCTAGCGTTCTGCCTTGTAATTTTCCGATCGTATGTGACGCCACAGGTTCCCCAATCACAAACTGCAGCGAAAATACAAATGTGGAGTGAAAAGACTTTGTTGTAGTTTTAACGTTATCCCAACATGAAGATCGCTTTTTAAGAGCGCTCATTTTCACTTTGTTTGATAGAGAGGCTACATACGAAAGGTAGGGTTGATTTCCTCACTGTCAGTTCCTCTGGTTCTTTAGAGAAAGTGACTTAAGATATCCTGAGTACAAAACTCCACATTGTTTTAAAAAGTTACCACGTTCGTCAACGGTTAATGAAGAGAAGTCAACTGTGTCAGCAATGGTCAATATTTATCTGAACTTTTAGCCCTACCATTGAAACTTCAGATGATGTACTTTTGCGAGGCTGCGACCAGATCGAGGCTATAATCGCTAGCCTGATAGAACCGTATGCCAGATTTTTTCAGTTTTCCAAACAACGATTCAGTGCATATCAAAGTGAAATTATGTGGAGATCACTTTTAGCAAATCTAGAAGTTTTGCTACCACAGTTACGTTACATTTTGCTCCCTATGATACTCACTAATAATTTCTGGAATATACATTATGGTTACTGGTCATATAACCTCAATCATACCTATAGCTTAGACCTCTGCTCGACCAAGTGCAACTTTATAGACTGTCCATTGTTAGTGGTTAGTTACTATGTAACAAAGAAATTCAAATAAAGCAATCGTTATACGAGTTTAATATATTCTCGTGGTTCCCACAAGGAATGTTAGATATGTTTTGTGTCCTCGCATTTAATGTGCAGCCCAACCATCAACTGCAATAACGAAAAACTTGTAGTTTGATAGAATTTTGGTACAGCTACTAAGTGAGCTCAACATTTAGTTTGTTTTATGTTTTGAATCTTGAACATCGTCTGATGAATAAAACGTTTCCAATCTGCGTTCCCCTGGTCAATGATAATCGTAAATTAATGGGGATTATGTTTCAGTTTCTGGCTAACAATTTATAATTACGAGACAAAGTGTTTCGGCTTTTAGCGCAAATGCGTCGTTTAGAGCATTATGAAAACGTAAGCGCGATCATGACAAATGTGGAGATCACTGCTTGCTGGAAAGTAGAAGTAATGGTGCTACCATTAATATTTGTTTTGCTGTCTATCTCATCTATTATTATGTGTAGGAGTTTTTTTATTGGTAGTTGCTAAATTAAAGAAAAAAACAGCGTAAGTTTGCACTAAATAACAGTATACAACAAACAAGAATCAACACCTCAAATACAATGTCACTTAGATGGTAGATGTTTATCATGTCTTGAGTCGTAGTCTTTTTCTGAGCTACGTTTCGAGAGATACTTCTCCCATCTTCAGGATAAGGGACTTTGGAACTTTTGGAATTTAAGTTGTAAACTTGATAAACATGACAAACATCAATGGCATCAACTAAATACACAAGTGTTGGCGTATTTACAATATAACTTGTTACCTTAAGGGAACCGATTTTGGCGGGAACAAACTTTGGCGGATTTGGCGGATCTGTAAAAAATCCGCCAAACTTTGTTCCCGTTAAAATAACTTCTGTTGTGACCCGCCGAAATTAATAGCGCCAATTTTCAATCCATTTTTCGGATTGCTCGATCTGCCAAAATAGGTCCCCCCCCCCTCAAAAAAACCCCCAAATTTGTTCCCTTAAGGTAGTTAATTACAGCGCTACATTCCAGTGTAATATTTGTTTGTTAAGGTCAGAGGTTTGTTATCAGATTTAGATGGCTTTCTGTACTTTCCGTCGATTGCTGCTTTCTTCAGTATCCAAAATTTGAAAATAACCCACATTTCATACTCTGCAGTATGCAGTACTCATCGTTCAAAACTCTGAAAATTCTTAAAGACTTAGGAGCTTTTGTTTTTAACAGGGTGTATCTGGACAAGCTTTGTCTAGTATGTACAGCTTTCACATATGCAAGTTGTAAATTTACAGACAACACGTTTTGTTGTCAATTCTACTTCATATTGATGAACTGCTGCCATTTACTTTGGCTTTTGCTAGAGTGTAATCTTGAACATTCATCATTAGACGGCAACATTAAGTGTGTACCTTTATGAGTTCTTTATGATATTGATAGGCAGACACGAATGCTAGCCATTTTTAATACTGAATTTTGCCCATTAAAAGTTTTCTTTGCTTTTCTTTCCAGAGTTTTCAAGTACTGGTCAAGACAGTTGAAGACACTGGAATCATAATGCGGGAAATTCGTGATATAGAGGACCAGATCGATAATGCTAGGGAAAATGACGACCAAGAAAACTATCAACAGTTAATCAGAGATCTCAAACAAATGAAGCAAGAGAACGTGCTATTGGCAAATAAATTGAAAGGCTCAAACTGACTGTCAATTTTGTGATTTTTATACTTAAATGTGGAACAGGGCCGAAACGTACCATATGGCTGCATTTGTCTGTGAAACAAGCGAGCCTTGTATTGCTAAGACTGTCTTCTACTATTTTATGGCTGTATAGCTTACAGAAGCAGAAGGCATTGGTATAGTAATAAAATATAATAGTAAGAGGTGTTGTTGTTGTTGTTATCTCCTTTCATAGCTAGGTGCCTGAATGTCGAATTGCTGTATTAACCGAAGAAATAACAAGGTGTTGATGGCATGACCGACAGTCGACCGGCGTACTGATCGACACAGGGCCGCTTTAATGATTTTCTAAAATAGTGGGAATGGTCATTTTAGGAGGGAAGCAATGATGGAAGCACTGAGCCTAAAATGTGAAACAGTGTCTCTTTACTCCCTTTGTAATTGGAGGTCCTATGACCGAAGGCTCAGTTACACGCTACGAGATAGTCGTAACTCTCTTGGTACCACATCTCCTCATACAGGGTATAATTATAGGGACCCATTATCTCTTCATACCGGTACCCGTTGCCCTGTCTAAGGTCACTATGGTAAAAAGAGTGATAAGGAAATTTCACAACATTCTAACCGTAAGGTTTCGGAGCAGTGAATGTTCCGGCCATGATTGAAGCAGTAACACGATACGCAAACTATTTTAAGGTATATGCCAGTATGAACTTTCGTTAACTGAGCATTTTCGGGGCCAGATGGTGACCGTATCTTGAATGTTCAACTGTTATATGAAGACATTCGATATCCTGTACCTGAAGCCTGAAATATATAGGTTGCTATTACTCTAGTAATCAGCAGAGACCATCAGTGTATTGCTAAAAGTACTGACTGGTCTTCTCAGTTGATTCAACTGATGGGAGAGTCGTTAACTAAATCAAAGCCACGTGTGGTGAGATAGGTTTCCCGTCGTCAGGTATGACATGTTGATGACTTGGCTACTGTGTGTGTTCGTGTACAGGAATTGGTGTTCATATTCTGATTCATCCGGCTCTATGCTAATCTTCTGTTCTACTTCTTGTTTTAGAGCAGGCAGTCATAATTCTGGAAGTGTGTAGGATACGTTGTTCTCATGGTGGTTGTGTTGAAAGAAGTTGATAGTTTCTGTCCTTGCAGAAATGTTGACTTCTCTTTATAATATTTCGTTATTTTGCCAGTCGAAGTGGTGGCTCTTTTTAAATGTGTACAGGGTGATTTCGTGGCTCTTGGTGGCTCTATTTATATGGCACAATTCGGCATCAGGCTCAAATATGCTCAACTATTGACGCATTGTGATTTTACTGTTAAATATTACTTCTTTTTACGACGATGTTTATTTCGATCGTTAGTTTGTGTCCTGTCGATGCCGTTTTAGTCAGTAGTTCATCCCATCCTCACAAAGTAAAAACGAAGGAAAAAGCATGTGCAGGTAAACCATCTTTCTTACTACTACGTCTTGTCGCCTTTTTTTATTAATTTGATTTTGAAAACATGGCTCTCTCAGGAAATATCCAATAAAATTGACAATCTCGCTAACTCACTTTATAAAATTTGCCAAACGTTTACGTAATACAAATTTTAAAATGAAAAGCTTTGATAGAAAAAGCTCAAAAAGATCTTGAATGTAGCTTTTGAAGACTGTTGTTTAGCCGTTTGTATCTAGACTGATTTCACTTCAGCGTTGTTTCATACTTTCACTTTCCTTAAGTTTACTTTGAATCGATGTTTATATTTGCCAGGTAAAATACAGAATTCATATATACCGTATTTATAAAAAGGTACGTCGAAAAGTTTGTAAATTTCACTACTTGAGCCGTTTATCGCTTACTAATCTGTCACGCGGGTGTAATTGCCAAAGATATCGTAACCGCTGCTTATTGTCACTAATCATGGCCGTACTCCCTACCGTAATGCCACTCCCTACCCTAACCATAACCCTACCGCCTAACCTAACCATAACTCTGCTCTCTACCCTAAGCATAACCCTACTCCCTACTCTAACCATAACCCTACTCCCTACCCTAACCATAACCCTGCTCCCTACCCTAACCATAACCCTACTCCCTACCCTAACCATAACCCTACTCCCTACTCTAACCATAACCCTACTCCCTTCCATACCCCCTAGCGCACTGTGTAATTGAACTTCAAAAACTTCTTAGCGCACTTGTAAACATTGAGCATATCTATGTCGAGAGATCGGCGTTACAGTGGATTGAAAAGAAGTAGTATTTCTCTTGTAATTCCTTATATGAAAGAAAAATCGATTTTACTAGTTAATGCTCAGATATCAAAGTGCTATTCAGCGGTTTTCTACGTTTTGTTAACATTAACTTGTTACTTGAGTTACACTGGAAGATTGCCACAACTTGAAATATGAAATGCTGCAGGGGTCTTTAGGTTTTGATGCAAATAGCTTCCTCGCCCCCAAAGCCACTCTTTTATATTTAATAGTGATGAAACTATCCTAAAAGCTATAATAAGGTCTTTGATACTGACGTCACAATTTTTATATCTTAAAACCCATAGATAACAAACGCAATTGAAACCGAGTCAGCTTTTCAAGTAGAATTAGCATTTCCTAGCTTGGACAAACCATGATCCGTAGATTGTAATCTACAGACCATGGACGAAGCATCATTTTCTTCCTTCATCTGATCATACTAGACCGCTTCCACCTCACGTCACGTACTTGCAACGTCCTCATCTTCCTTCCGCCGCTTCTTCACATCTTAATAAATTTTCAAAATGAATTCAAAATCCTCAGACAGCTGTTATTCTTAAGAGTTCTCTGCTATAATACACTGATCTCTAAAAAGGACTGGATCGAGCATCTTCCGTCTGAAAGTGAGGTCAGTCCATGGACGGCATTTCAGTCCCCATCACACAAAGCTTATAAACAATGTTATGCAACATGGCGAACTTTCCTGCGCTATTTTAACTAATGGGGGCCAGTACTCGTGACTACACTGTTTCGTAGATGGAAACAATCAGAATCTCGATCCAGTCTTTTTAGAGATCAGTGCCTTAATGTCTTAAAGGTGACGACACACTAGGGAACCCATTAACCAGCTACATGAAGCGCGCTATAGCCTGACCTCGTGGGTGATACATGATTGGTAGCCTGTTACTTGTAACCCGGCTGTAAGCTACCACAGTTGAAGTTCAGGCCAGTTTTGATACCAAGCTACAGTACCTTGCAATGAACCAATCAAAATGTAGATCAATAGTCATATGACATAAACTAGTACATCATTATGAGGTCATCTTCTGTTAAGTGACCACAGCAACATGTCACGAAATGGAAATAAGGTATGAAGACAGGAAGATCTTCATATGGTTTCAAAAGTGCGCGTTTCAAAGCTTATTTGGTCGCTGCACGCGTGTCGTAAACATGGTAGATACTAGCTGCAAAAATACCCTGGTAAGATTCCCATATCTGATTAGCAGGTCTCCTATGTCGTTAGCTCTAATTTTGTTTCTCTTGTCTCCACACTTCACTGATTTGATGCCTTCTACGCTTCTTCACCTGTAACAAAAACTAAGCAACTAAAAAGATGTGGTGCATTGAAGACTTCAATCAAGTGGGAATAAATTCCATTATTATTTGGACTCTATGTTTTGGTTACTTTTGTTACTTATTGCTGTTGATACAGCATTTGCCGCATGCAAGACACAAATTTGGAAACATTACCTCTGATGCGGTTACTTTGATAGCTACTACCTAGGCCTACATTCAACATACTAAGGCAGAATGTATCGGATTTGAAGATTTATGGAAACACAAACAACGACATAGATTGAGATAGGAGCTTCTTCAACCGCTTGTCTAGAGACCTCATTGGACCTTGTATTGCTGCTGTTGTGTCTAAACATCAAGAATGTATCGGACTTATGGAAACATAAACAACGACATGGTATGAGACAAGAGCTTCCTCAACCTCTTCTCTAAAGGTCTCTTTGGACCTTGAATAGCCTCTGTTGTGGCTGTACATCAAGAATTGGAATATTCAGGTATGAGACAATTTGCACAAAATTTTCACGGAAATCTAAACCTGATCACAATTGGTCTCCGGGTGCTATCATTAAAAGTAGTACACAGGCAACCTTAATAAGATCATAAAAACATGAAACAAACCTCAAAAAGTATGTTTGAACTTGGATGGCTTTATTGCAGTGCTTGATTCAAGATGAAATGTACTAATGTTGACACAATGTTATGATGAGTAATTTTTAGACTGTGGAAGGGTGTATGGCAACATAGAGAAACAGAGGTGGGTTCCACCCCCACACAGAAATACAACCCACCCACAAATCGACTGATCTTAGAGAAAATAAAGATTCAGAGATTCAGACAGTCAGAGATGATCAGTGTGCAAGGCACAGATCAAACACAAGAATGAAGAGAACGAAAGTTACAGTCCTCTACTGCCAGCTCAGGGAGGTTCAAAGACAAAGAAAAGATGGTCTGAAAGCCTCATCGATCATTCGAAATTATTGTCAACTTTAAACGAAACCTAGCAAACACCAGAGAACATTTGGGGTTTACATAAATGCAAGTCAAGTTATGTAATTTTTATGCTTATATTTATAAAAATAAGTGTGACGAATTATGTCATCTTCAACTCTTGTTGCTTCGCGCTTGTACTCGTCACAGGCCATTAGCGACGTCGTAGCACACAGTAAGACTAGAAAAATAAGCATCACCTTAGGCTCCATAACATGCACGAGGGATGATACTCGGTTGTATAATGGCTTGATTGAAGTGTTTGATTCAAGATGAAATGTACTAATGATGACACAACAAGACTAGAAAAATAAGCATCACCTTAAGCTCCGTATGATGCACGAGGGATGATACTCGATTGTACAATGCAGTTAAGATATTAACAGTTAACGTGAAGCTTTTGCTTAGATTATGCAGACCAAGAAATTAAATCAGCACCAATCAACAAGGGATTGTTATCTGCTCTATGTCGCATTTAAACATGTCATGGTGGGTCAGGTTTTTGAATCAGTGAATAGTTGTTAATGTAGAGTGAGTCAGTCACTGTAAGGAGACTGAGACTGATTGGAAGATAAATGGCAACAGTTCAAAGGGCAGCTTTTCATTACGAGGCATAATGTACGAATAAAAGATACGTTCTGCAGAAACAAAACATATAGGACAGATTAGAACATCGCCACATCACTAAACAATCAGTGAATTATTTCTAATTGAATCTTCTATTATAGAAGATTGTGGAGTTTAACTCCAAGAAATTGTATTGCAACTAAGCGCGGATACATCATCGAGGAGAGTCATCAAAGTCGATGGACAGATATAAAAAATTAAGTTGTTGTTTAATATTGCCCTTGTAATATATTGGAAACAATAAACAAAACGTAACATAAAATGAAAATATATATTTGTCTCGCTAATAAAATACTTACATTTTTATCGATTATCCTACATGTAAAGGGAATTCGCAGACCTTAAATTTTAGATTCTGGTGAAAAGGTTATGGGCACAAGTATTACCCTTCATCAACGTTTATTCTACGTCATTAACCGGCACCACGATGTGGTAGCATGCAAAAACTTTTACAAGTATGAATAACTGGAGGGTAATCAAGCCTATTAACTGATACAATGTATCAATATTATTTTCTCTATGCCTCCAGTTTCTTGAATCCCCAAAATATATTGATAATACTTCTTAAAGAAGGATGCTATTCCTTTTCAAATTCCTAGCTGTTAGCAACCCACAGTACTACGCTACTATCCACATTTTTTACAAGAATCCTTCACTCAATACAAGGCCGGGTTGCCACTTCAAGGCATTGACTTACTTTGAAAGAAGTAGAAATAGAAAGTAAACAGAGATGTAATTAAAGACCAGAAAATATTAAAGATTGCCAAGAAGATGGCGATTGACATTAGACACAGAAGTGTCAAGATCATGAGTAAGAGGAAAGCAGTCTGAAGACAGAGAGTACCAGATCTTGGCAGTCCTAGGGAAGAAACTGGTAGCAAAGAAAGTTCTGTTTGTTTTAGGAATATAAACAGAAAAGTTATGCAGTGATTTAGCATATGGACCTTGACTTGATTAGGGGAAGAGGAACCAACTCAGCCAACTCAGAAGAACACTACGTGATTAGTAAAACGACAGCATGCTCTCCCCTCCCCGAAACAGTTTCCTGATATATATATTTGTAATACTCTAAAACAGCAGCTCTGAACCATTGTAAAGATATATGAAAGACTAAAAAACAACAACTGGTTGGAGCTGGCAAGCTTTCAAGAAAATTAGTGCCCCGATGAGTGCCTTGATGAAGAGAATAATTTTCTCGAAAGCCTGCCAGCTCCAACCAGTTGTGGTTTTTTAGTCTTTATATCTATATATATTGGCCAGAAGAAGGAATGAAATTTTCCGCAAGCTTGCCATGAGCAAGAGCCAACGTTTTATTGTTATATCATATTATTTTAACTTAATGGCTTAAGTAGGTCTGTTCTTGTTTTATATATATATGTATACGCCGCTGCGTTCAAGGCTGGGATAATTCTCAAAGTTAGCAAGTGTGAAGAGGCTTTGTTCTTTGGTTGCCATGTGTCTTTGTATGCATGTTATCACTCATTGGTTGTTGCTAGTCACGTGGTTCGGCACAACACATGTAGCTCATGCTTGCTTGAGATACTGAGAAGTTGTAGAGAAGATGATTAGGAGTTGGTTAGGAATAGAGCTGGAGTTGATATTGAGAAGTTTATAGTGGGTTTTAGAAGCTGTTTATTGAGTATTGTTTAAGGGTAAAGAATGTTGAAGTTTATGTGTAGTTATTAATGATAGTATAGGAATATATTCATGAAAGAAGCAAATTGTTTGCTATCTGCTTTGAGCGCTTCGTCACACATGGTAGACTAAGGTCATTCGAAGAGTATAAAATTGTTGTAAAATTCATCCTATTAGCCAGCATAATTCATCGATAGTATTTACACCAAGCAACCAGTTTTTCGAATTTTCATAGTAAGATACCAATTGGTTGGCCTCCTTAAGGTACTTTTGTTGTTCTGCGAAGCAGCGTGGATCCCAACGCCATTCAAAAAATTCGAATACATATAAACTGTAAAAAAGTCTGCTCTGATTAAACTGTTTACATCCGACTGGGCACCGCTCGAACCCTCCGTTGTAGCAAAAGCTCTCTGATAATATGGTGTTTAACTCAGTTGTCACCGGAGGAATGTTAGTGTCCTTACTATCATATCTCCTACCCGATCGTGTTAACAGATACCTGCCGTGAATCGCCACTCTTGGTTTGGGTAAGCTCATTTCTTTAGGTATTTCTCGCTTAAGGTACTCTAAAGGTGCCATATCCGGAATGTAGAAAGATTTTCCATCCCAATTGTATGATGTCTGTAGATGGAAAGAGTACTCATCCCGTTTATGAAACCATATATAATTGCAAATAATACTGTACTGACAGAAGCACTCTGTGCCAAAATGAACACTCCTTTTCATAGCCTCATCAAACGTTGTACCGAACCTTTTAGAAATAAATTGCCGCATTTCGATGATGTGCGCTACTTTGTAGACCACGGGAAAGTATGTCATACACTGTAGCACTTGCCTTTCTCCAATAAGGAAACGCGTTGCTTTCGCCCAACAAGGATGATTCTCTGACCCTGTCCTTGCATTTACCACTGGCTTTCCGTTCTCAAATAAACTTCCCGGAGTTACAAGCGATACCCACATCGTGTCCGTATCTACGAATCCAACGTATTCTGCATCTGTACATCGTTCAGCATAAAATTGATCCCAGTAAGTTCGATAACGCATGTAGTTAGCGTATACAGCTGGGTCTTCTGAAGGGTATTGATAGCAGATCTTAGGAAACGGCCAAATTGATTTTAACAAAGCTCCTGTTACGTGATCTTTGGGGTTTTCGCCATCAAGTACCAGCATGAGTGCACTTCTGGCAATATCTGGCGGGAAAAAGTGTTTATAGCTTTTCACAAACCACCTTCTGTATTCAACTACGAATCTTTTATGACTCGACATTCTTAGGTAAAGTTGAAACCTAGGAACCTTTTTCCAAGGAGAGGGTAAACTTTGAGTGGTATTAATGCTATCCTGTAGTTGCTGCCTTTGTAACGAAAACTGAATTCTTTTTAGTGAATGATGTACGTCTGAATACTTTATCCTTATAACAATAAAAGTTACTACGATGATGGTCATCATAAAGAGTAGCATGGAAGACCGTCGTCTTATACCGGTTATAATGTTCTTTCCATTTCTTTGCAGTGTGATCCTATCATTACAGATTTGCTTTACGATGGGCAACATTTTGTCTTGTTCTTTTTATCGCAGCTTACGAAACAGTATGGCCTTCTTTAGTAGTAAGGTTTCTGTTCCTCTTAAAGATCTTCTCCTTAACAGGTCTATAGATGAAAGAAAAGAGTTAGGTAAGTGGCTACGTTACATGGATATCCTAACGTTTGAAGATGTGTTAAGTTTTAATAATGTATAACAGCACTGATGAATGGAAAGACATGGAATAGGCGTGTGCTATTGAGATGAGCTACTGGAGTCGGGTTAGCTAACAGGGACACGCAAACAATCGAGCCTCATGCCTTCACCTCTAGCAGGGGGGCTATGTAGTGACGCAATATCCAAACAATAGA
>JAAAKL020010283.1:2635-14479 GCA_010016065.2 Carybdea cf. marsupialis auct. non (Linnaeus, 1758)
ATCCGACGTTGATGAGGTCTGTAAATGATTCGAATGTCTCAAGTGTCTATCTATTTTGGGTAAATGCTAAATTCCACGAAGATCCCTAATTAAGATTCTTCCCATCAATCTTTTACCCAACTAAATATTTTGCCAACCTCTGCTCTTTCCGAACATATCCGACGTTGATGAGGTCTGTAAATGATTCGAATGTCTCAAGTGTCTATCTATTTTGGGTAAATGCTAAATTCCACAAAGATCTCTTATTAAGATTCTTCCCATCAATCTTTTACCCAACTAAATATTTTGCCAACCTCTGTTCTTTCCTCCATATAATTGCTTCATGAGGTAAACAGAGGTAAACAGAGGTAAACAGAGTACGTTAAACGCACCACATGTGCTGATTTAAACTATCAATATCGCTCAACACAAGACGAAATCAGACTTATACATGTGTAAAACTTACCAAAGTCGCCTATTTCTTTCCCTTTTTGCCGACTCTTTACTCTAACAACCTTTCAAATCTTAGTAGTGGTAAACAAGCCTATTGCCTCGTGCTTATTACAAATCTTGACTGTAGGCCAGCAATTACTCATTGTTTTTCGCAGGATAGATTACGAAAATGATTTCAAGCTTCTCCAAGTTAGAAAGTAAAGCATTGCTATCCGATTTCACTTACATGACAGGCAACATTTTCTTTTACTTTACTGTAGTAAACTATTGCTACCGCTCAATTTGAAATGATTGCCTATGTTAAGTATCCTGCATCGGAAGATGTGCGTTGAACATCGATGTAAACGTCACTAAACTCATTGTTGCTGTTGCTGTGCTGCGGTGGCAGGACACTTACACAAACTTACTTTAACTTTCACTATCGATTTCTTTATAACTACGACCACCATGCCCACCGCCAACACCTATCCGCCCTGCAGATGTCTGCCTTCCTATACAATGATCCATAAATGATTTTAACTTTCCAACATGCTTAATAATACTGGTAAGCAAGACTTGACGACTCTGCTTTTCTTGCAACCAGAATACAAGTATAGGAAACATTACCAATATACATGTTTTCCATTCCTTTGGTAACGTAGCCCATGTCCCCCGTTCCCCTCTATATAATTTACCGTGTACGCTATATAATGAATGTGTTACATAACTGGCATGTTGTTAAATATGTCTGCCTGCCTAAATGGGATTTACAGGGGCACAAATCCAATGATTAAGGACTCTTGTAGTCAAACAGGTTATTGCCCTCAATGTTACTCACCCCTGGCACGCCCCAGGTACTCTTTTGACACCAATATGCTATACAAATTTAGCTTAATTACCTTGCTGTCATATAAAGAAGTTTGAACCTCCTATGACCACTACAAAAAAGGTTATACCTATGAATGTTAACTTCACCTTCATAATTCTTCCCCCGGATTTTTAAGACAGTTCTGGACAATGAAATATGCAAGTTTCCCCAACCCCCGTTCCAAGATATTGTTAAGTTTGAAAACGAGCATTTTGGGCACTTGCGTGTCAGACCATCCATGCTGATAAGCGGAGAGGTCTTCGAAACAAATAATATCAGGGATGGCAATTGTCTTGCGTGATTTGTTCCATTTTCACCGAAATTTAGTAGAAATTTAACTTCTATTTGACCTGGATTGTAGAGACATGACTATTCAAACAATCTATCTCACTCCTTACAAAACCTAGATTCCTTAACGTAATTCTCTGCCAGTGTGGAGTTTCTAACGGGTTACTTGTTTGATTGGAGAGTAAACATCCCAAGCCAGCCTCGCCCTAAGAATCCCAATATATAGGGTTGTGACAGGTCAAGGTGATGAATATCGTGGGCCGCTTGAGAAACCCACCAGTGTGGGGAAGGTGGTAGAATCATCAAGGCCTCGCCCCCCATTAAGGGAGGAGCCGACGCCGCAAGTGTCACCCCGCATGACAAAGATGGTCGGGCCCAACTGGAGACATACCAAGACCGTCTTTAGGTCCCCCTCCACAGCATAACTGGTCGGAAGCTTGTAAAGTATGTTGCCCCCCCCCCCAAAAAAGAATTATTTTTAAGTGGTTGCTACCTACCTTTCATTCAGCCCATTGGGTGTAAAGGTGTTCAGTTTGTACTGCCAGAAATTTTCTTTATGACGTAAAGTTTGCATTATCTATGAGCTTAACCCCCAATCCTGCATACCCGCGTGGTTTTCACTATGAAAACGCTCAAACAGTCCACTGTTTGGTACTACCTTGTTTTCGCCGGAATCGAGGATTTGAAAAGAGTGAGGTTGTTTGCATAGTAATGTTTTTCCTTTTTTTGTTTTATTGCTTTTGCTGGCATTTTAGTAAGTATTTTTTACATTTTGTAAACAGTAGAAATTTTAAGATGTAAAACAAATATTTTTAGCGGCATAAAATGTCCAGGAAAATAAGTGGAAGTTGCCAGAATAAGGAAAGAAATTTCGGAAAGCTCGCCATGAGCAAGAGCCAGCATTTTATTGTTCTTTTATATAGATTTTATATTAATGGCTTAGGAGGTCCGTTCCTGTTTTTATATACATCAGAAAAAGATGACTATACTATTTGTTTTTGAATATTTATTGGATACAAACCATTGATTGAAAGGAGTCAGCTCTCCAGTTGCAAAATGGAAGGAGAGCAGAACATTTTTGCCACTTAACTGATGCTTTGGAAAGAGGGGTGATGTCAGTATTTTGGGGGGGAAAGTTGTAGCTCACTTCACTAAAAGAAAAACTTATAGCATATTTTCAACATTCGTCACCGACTTTGCTATAGGGATGTCTTTGTGGGATTTTCTTTAGATTTCGAATGGTTTCATATTGTTCAAACTCACGACGACTTGCTGTAGGCTCAAAGCTTGGCCACGTGGCGTTATATGAACTGAGATCGTCACGGTGCCAGCTGATTCCAGCTCATTCAGCAGCTATTACTTGTCTCTCATTTTCGCCGGATGGAAAAGTGCTTGCATCATATTCTCACACGGAGGGAAGGATTAGTTTCTGGCAGGTAAGTAACTGTCGGAGTTATATGTGTCATAGTTTCATGTGAGGCCAAGGCTCTTTTTCCATTCTTATGTGATTACGGATTAACATATTGTGTGCTACACACTTAGAGAGGTAGAGGGCATAAAGAAACCTTTCTTAGGGCTGGGCTGTGGATCGGATTTTTCAAGTTTATGAATAATCCGATGCATGGATCAATTAAGCTTGTGATTGAGCGAGATCACGTTTGTGTTTTATAAATTTTGCTGTGATTGACCATCCACCCACCCTACGCGCTAATTAAAGAAGCAATTTTCAGAGTATAGCAATCCACATTATTTGCCCCCTTGTGTATTTGTCAGCATTGCCGTGAAGCGTTTCTTCTGGTATAGTTGATATCTGTAATTCTTCATTAAGTATCTAATAAATAACTGTCACTTGAAAAACATCATCGGCACATAAAAATTCGATGCATAGCCCAGGCTGCTTTTGCTTTTATTTTTCTTGGATACCTTTTGCATATAATTAGCATAATCTACTTCTTTGTAGATGTGTCACTGGTCAGTCACTGGTCAATGGCTTATTTGCAGGTCCAATTTAGGCATGAAACCTTAAGGTATCTTTGTGGTCCAAAAAATCGTAGACGTCGAGATATCAATAGGGTTAAGTTACCTTCGATGTCTAAAAACCCATCCAGTCAAATATACATTGTAAGTCAAAGGTATTTGTAAAGTCAACAGTCCAATGAGTTTAAAGAAACTTGACCCAGAGAAAGAATAACCCACCAAAAGTTAAGATACCAAGGTTTCTAAAGACTTTAAAATGCCTTTAGTACATTTGACCATCTGTACCGGTATATTACCTGCAATCTTTGTGTATTTTTATATTTGCCCCTTCATAGATAGGCCTGTATATGATGCCGTAGGTTGCGAGGAATGGCCAAATAAATTTTGCTATTTAATGAAATGAGTAGACCTAACAAAGTTTGAGAAACACAACAACTCCTCCACCAGGAAGGCTGGATTTCTTTCTCAAGTTACCACTGTAAAGTCAGTCTCTAAATTTAACAAAGAGCACTTTACGAATATTTTGCGTATCTCCTAACTTCCTTAGCAGAAAGTTTAGGAAGGCAAGGAAACGTTGGCATAGTAATACTCCAAAACGGTTATAAAGCTATTTATGTTTTCTCTTCCAGTCGCTAGATTTAACCAGTTAAATGACGTTGCTGAAATTACAATGTTTCCTTGCTTCTTGTAACGTGCTTCGTCGTATAGTTTCGATTGTGAGTAATTTGGAAGCATACTTACTGTTCGCTTTGCAATATTCATTCAACTTAACATTCGGTTTTGCTTTAAATAATTGCAAAGAGACACCTCCCACAATTAATTGGAAAGACTAAGGTTTTACTTGCACTTTAAGAATATTTGAACGATTTTATCGCGAAACATAAGGTGAACCCCTATTATGTGTTTTTTCTAAAATCTATCATTTTATAACAGAGTTAACTTTGTTTTTAGAAATTACTTTTATAGAAAGTAACCTTTAATCAGTGAATTACACCACCCCCACTTATTCGCCACCCGTACTGTAAATAGCCCTTTTATAGTAGTACTCACTCACGTAAGTATCTACTTTATTATTTATTATTTGTATGGATATAAAATTCCTTTGTGAATATTTACAGTTCTAGATTTTCGTATTAGACTGCTTTGTTCACTAGTCTTTTAATCACTATAAAATGGCAACAGCTAGCATTCCTTTATTGTACTTCGCCGTTTGCATGATGGGAAATCCACGTTTAGAAATTGGGAGAGAGTTGAGATCAAGCTGTTAAAAGCACAACTCTATATTAAGTTGAATAAACATTGCAAGGCGAACAGTATGCTTCCCAATTGCAGACGATTGATCTATTTCTGTTTTCATTGTGGTAGGTTTATTAATAATTAATTTATCAACCTGTTTTCTGATTATTCAAAGCATTAGAGGAATGTAAAGTTCTGCATCATTTGCTTTATTTACGCAAGGAATTAATCTTTTTCAAAAAAGAGTAATAAACTGAAGTGAAAAGTACTTTGACATGAAAAAAAAGAGCCATGTTGAGTACTGCAAGGTCCTCTGTTGCCATGGTTCTGGTAAGGGCTCTTCTGCTGTGATAAAAATGGAACTCATGCATCAGGAAGACCCTTTTCTTGGGGTCTTAAGTCAATGATGTTACTTACTAAGGACTAATTTATCTGGTGTTACATGTTGAGCGAGATTTAAAAACATTTGTCAAAGATGGAATTAAATTGTATATTGCATATTGGCTGGAAATTTGGTTTAATCCATGGGCGTTAAACCTTTGGCGAGAGGGGACTTACTTTTGTTCCACCTTTAGTCACTAGCTAGGAGCACGACTTATATCTCAGAGCCGCGCTTATCCACTCTCAATAGATTATGGTATTTTGTAAGTGAGACAGTTGCAAGTGCATAAACAGAGAAATAGCTACTGTCGTCTCGTAGATTTGAGCCATGGGGGCCAACAGATGCACGTAGTCAAACGTAGTACGTCGCACCTGTAAGTTTACTTCGAGTGACGATGTTGGAAGATTAATGATGAAAGGGGAGGTCAGCGTCAAAGTGTATAGGGTAACGCTGTTAAGACGGCATTTCCCTTTCAAATTAGTGCCCGATAAAAGACAACACCCCCTTTCCCCAAAAAAACTACTCGCACCTTTTCTTGAATAGATTCCTAAGTGCTTATGATACGTCAAGTAGTCCTAAACAGTATTTGCAGTATTAAATACAAGCTAGGGAAGGGCCACAGTATGCCACATTATAACAACAACACGATATCACTTGAGTTAGATATATGAGGTACCTTTGGACAAACTCGTCATAAGAACTTAACGATAAATGATAGTTACCCGAAATGTTATCCTAATCGTGAATTTTTAAACCAACTTTATTACTTTACTTTTATTTGATACATCCGAATTTTAGTAACACATTCTTTGCTTTACATGTATCTTAGACGAGTACCACCTTGCTTGGAATGTTAAGCTCAACTATTAAGTGTATACAGTCATACGCAACTGCCGAAGCCAAAAGGTGTCCGGAAGGAGCGATCCAGAAGCAGATCAGGCTTGTGTGGGTAAATAACAGAAATGTTGTCCTTCTTCTTGGTGACGGAAGCAACTTCAAGTACAAAATTTGATTTTTGCTTACTTTTAATATTGAAATGGAAAGCAACGAAGATCCTGTGGTCCAAGACCTTTGTAGACTAAAACGTTATTGCATTAATATTATTGTTTAGTGTAATTAACTATGTTCTACGTAGCCGTAACGTGAGTGGTATTTCAGCAGTTCGATTGGAAACGAAATGGCTAGAATTTAAGCGATTTTGTAGTTCATTAGCTATTTAGTGACGTTTAATTGTGTTATAAGTTGACCTAAAGTGCACTTCCAGGAGCCCACTTGGTTTGTCAAGTGACAGTTCAGATAGTCAAACACGTTTTTTCAGCGGTATTGTATCGTAGCAATTGAAGTTGTTGACGAATGATACCCGTCATTAAATTCTTTGGGGGACAGCTAATATTGTATTTACTTTAATTCGTTTTTCTTAGATGGCTTAAGAGATCGAGCAAAATCACAAACGCAAAATTCTCTTACTCTAGAGCACAATGTGTACAGTTAGGTTCGCAATTTAGAATAATGTAAGACTTTTCCTTTGTTTAGAACAGAAGTAGTGGAAAGATGACAAAATGCAAGACAGGGCATTGGTGTACTGTTCGGTATCTGATAAAGGAAATTATAATTGGCAAAAAAATTGTTTTATTCTCAGAATGCCCCTGGATGCAAAGCACTGAATGCTGTACGTATGTAGTAATATTTATGCGCAGTAATGTCAAAGTAGGTCGTAAATGTTCTAACGCCGCTGTTTTCGATGGTAGAGTACGAGAAAGTTTCGCAAGGCAGAATTACTTGGATTACGTAGACATCATGACGTTGACAGGGAGGCACGACCAGTTTTATCGAAACTGTATAAAACAGCGACGTAGCTAACAAAGATGGACATATTTACTCACCAAACTGCTCCTAACTGCTCGAAGTATGCACTCCTGCACAGAAGCTGAGGATATTGTAAAATTTTGACTGATCGATCAGTTTCGCAGAAAGTTTTCGAAATGAACCTCGTAGGAAAAAACCCTGCTTTTGGAATAAGCACGAGAAACGACACTGTTTACAGTCGATGCTACACTGGGTTGGAGTGGCTTAAGAATTCGAACTGATACGGGCTCTCTTTTTTACCCATTTACTTATACTCAAATGATTTTATTAAATCCTGGGTGATAGTACAAGAAATGATGACTTCACCAACTCGTAAATTGCGAAGCAGTATCATCGATCTTTACCTCTTAACAACTTCTAATGGTTGATGATAATAACTGAATCAGCATCCAAGGCACATTGCGATGTACATGCTTATTCTCTTACAAACGTTACCTGGACTCCAGTTATGATTAGGGACATACTAAAGGCTGTCAATGAAAACCCTAAACACAACAGTTTGCAACATTTACAACAACAACGTCAGCTATACGTTTGCAAATATAATTTATTTTGGTTTTATAAGTGAGAGTGCACAGTATCCTGTGCAACTGACTGTCAGTAGAGTTGGCACTGCATTTCACTGGACTGTCATCGAAGCTCTCCGGGTCAATCCCTGTGTGAAATAGATACAGTAGAAAATTATTCTGTTGATAAATGATGCAATTACAATGATGTCAAATCCTTGACCGGGAAGAGGGTGGAGAGGCGACAAGTGGAACTGAAAACAAATCTTAGGGATAACAAATGGGATTGTGTACGAATTTACGAATGAATACCGGCAAGGGTAATACAAAATTGATACTATGTTTGGCTACAGAATGAACGGCAGGGGCAGTTGTAAACACTTAATATGAAATTTCTTAAGACACAAATTTTACAAACCGTGTTGGGTATTCATTGTTACGTTCATCAAAAAGAAACTTTAACTGATTCAGTGTATTATAATAAGTAATATAAATGCCAATATAGAAATACATAAAACTCTTCACCATTGCAGACATTGCAGAAAGGACAATTTAAACGATGAGAAAAAAATTAACATTGGAGTTTCTTAAGACACACTGAACTGAGAAGATAACCTTGCCCCGTACTTTCTTTATTAACTGTTGTCGGTTCCTACCTCTTTATTGAAGGGTCATCTAAAGAGGAAAAGTAACAAAGCACTCCTAAATAGAGTTCTTGTTAGGGAAACATCAGAAGAATAAGGTTTTTCTGAATAACAGTTTGTCCTCGAAAGTGGAGCACTCCTTCATAGAGTTGTGTTGTTTAAGTTAAGTGAAGTCAAGGGTCTATCCATAAAAGCAGAACAAGCTATACTTATCTATTACTTATTCACCATCTCCGACTCGAACTCAGATCAACTCCAAGTCCAATGACATAAGAAACTTACATAAATACAGAACAGGGACTATAAACAAACTACGTGAATTTAATGATTAACTACACTCATGACTTCTCGGCTTCCATAATTATTCATAAACAAATACCACACCCAACATATCGCAGGAATTACACAGATTATTAATAATTTTTAGAAAGCCGATTAACGATAACCGACACGTCTTATGAGCTCTCTTTACGATGGAGGATTCTCCTCTAAGTTTGCGCGCACGTTAGGGGAAATCCTAACATTTAGCATTATTTAGCAAGCCAAACTGCTAAACCAAATATCGTGCTATACTCTATAATAAATAAGGGTGTTTTTTATTATTTTCATTTGCCATTAACAGTGCTGTTAAGAACACTTCCGATTACGCATTGACAGGGGTGTGGGGGTGGCAGTTCTATCTTCGAAGGAAATAGTTAGACTTTAGGGCACGTGGTCTAGCATATGACCGATATACACTAAGGTCATAAGGTAACCTAATGTTTCCAAATGTATTACATTCCCATCTTTAGTGTGCACATATTAAGACGTAATACCTGGTTAAACTAAACTATATTTTAACTGAAAGCCTATTCAACAACCCCATTACCACGCATTTGTAATTTAGAAAAATTATCTTTGTCAGATTAAAAAATCTTACTGCGCAGCACATGCGCAGTGATGAGCAACCAATGAGCTGCCCATGCGCATTTGCTGCTCATCACTGCGCGTTGCTGTGCATGCCCTGCTATGGCTACTCATTGGTTGCTCATTGCTGCGAGTAAAGAAGGTATAGAAGGAGCGTGAAAAGGAGATGGAAATACAACCTTCATGGGGTTTTTTGTTCTGTTTTATTTCTTTTCCTTTCGTTTTGCGTCTTATCATATCTACAACGTTTTCAAAACTCGAGCAACTATTTCACAGCTACCAGCGATCCACAAGATATGACAAGCTGCTACATAACACTACTGTTCAGAGAGATCAATATCCAATACCATCGAAGGGATCTCTTCTCCAAAGGTTTTCTAAGAGCAACTTTCGTTTGTGTATTGCATATATGATAGCCTCGTCATGGTTAAAATCTTCATCGTCCTCCAATTTTTCTGCAGTTGCCATTATCTTCTCATGGACTGGATCTTGTTCAACGCTTTGCCATCGCTTAAGACGAGCTAAATAGTCCGTAGCCACAGCCTGACGTATCTTTGGCAGGAAGTGCTTCCTTTAGTTTCTCCTTCTGTCAATGCTGAGTAATAGTATTGTTCAAAGCCCTCTCGGTATACTTTGTAAGGTCTCTCCGCAAACTCCAACCATACGTCTGTTTTCTCTTGATGGTCGTCACCAGACCCCTCACCTCCATCTTCACTATCCTCATCTTTTCTATCTTCATCTTCCACATCATCATCACTAACGTCGTTGGTCATCTCGTTGTCTGATAGGTCTCGGTTTGTACTCCTGTCATAAAAATCTCCAAGATGGCTCATAGTATCCTCATCAGTACTTTCAGGTTCGTCAGGATGTACACTCTTCGTATGCCGTCGCACGTTGTAAGGTCGTGAGAACGAAGTATGGCAAATCTTACAATCCTGCATGGTATCCTGACTTTTGACCCTGGATGCGCATCAGCAAAAATAAATAAGTTTGTATTTTATATAGAAAATACTACTGTCATGCCCATATATGGTAATCCATATCTTATTCGATTTTGTATGGTATCACCTTTGTTGAGACAGCAGAGGGTAAACCTGATATACAGTAGCCCTACTCTAACATAAAGATCTTTACACTCACCTTAGTTGCTGTAAACTCACATAAGACATCAGTGCTTTCGAACCATTGAGCCATCTTGTCTTTCAATGATACCTGCTACTCAACAAATATCTATGAGCTCAGTCTTCAGATATCACTAATAGTGCTTTGTTCCTTTTGTTTGTTATCCTTTTTGAAACTTACGTCTTGGTTTACTTATCCTTACAAGATCACCTACTTTAAGTTCAGCTCTGTTTGTAGGGATGGTAGTATATAGTCGTTGACGTAGCTCTGTTTCACTAATACCCGTTGTTGTGGTCTAACAACCTCGATATCATACTGGGTGGAGGCTAACTCGAGAAGGAGACTGGTTGGCCTCATGAGAAGGACAGCACGAGTCTTAATAGTTAGTATTTCAAAATGGCAGAACTCTTATGTGCTGATGTGGCAGTCAACTCCTACTGTGGAGAATCATCAGTAGTGAATCCTTATAATCATCAGCAGACACCATCAACAGTTAACTCTGATTTGGGTGAGATCGTTTCTTTTATTTCTACTTATTAAGAACTGTGGACATTCTTGGATAACAGTTAACTCCGGTGTGTTCTAGATCTCTTCAGTTATGTTTGTCTTCATTACATCTCCTACGTGGTAAATACTTCATGTCTACGTTCTACGATAATCTTCATATATCATCGTCATCATATATCTCCGGTATCTACCTGTCTTCATTCTACGTGTCTTCATTTCCTCGACTTCCAAATATTGACAACATTTTCTTCTGAATCGACTTCGAACCTATTTCTTCTGGGACAACTAAAACTTGACTCTAAAGGAAAGGAACTTTACTTTCTATATTTGATTGTTAGTAAGGTTATATAGTTAACACGCGTGACTTTGTATTTTAGGTTTTCAAATGTTTTGGTTAATAATTTGTGGTTACCCTTGTATATTGAATCATCAAATATGTGTTTTCTGCAACTTAACATAGTTGATCCAACTGAGGTAAAATGTTCTCACACACCTGTTACTCATCTAATATGTGCCAGCTGGAAACCCTTTTTGTGAGTCAGTACTCTACGCTTATTGTCTCCAGATCATTTCCTCCAGATTTCTCCAGATTTTGAAGTGCGGCAGTACTAGACGGTGTTTTGTTTCATCGAGCGGAGCGAGCGGACGTGTTAATTCTCGCTCCTCGCTTGTTATATTTAGGTCCTATTTACTTTTTCCAATTAAGTTTTAAAGTTTGTAAGCGCCTTATCGGCTGCTGTAGAATGTATTCTAAGTGCTGGATGAATAATGTTCTGAAACGGGCCGCAGAAAAGATTCGGAGTGTTGGGTGTTATTTGGACAGTTTAGCTGTGAATTACAATTCAGTTACAAGGAAGCCATATTGGAGGCGTGGCTGTAGAGCTGGAGAAAAACATCGTAAAAGAATGTTAGAGAGAGTCCATGGAATTACAGTCGTAAACGATGAATTTCGATCATCAGAATTGCATACACGAAATAAGAGAAGCACGCGGAATCTGATAACGATACAGAACATTGCATTCAATGACAATGGAAAGAAATCTATCCCTGGAATTTGCATGCGTAGTCAGATCGGTTTATTAAACGCACGATCAATCAGGAACAAATCAATGGCAATAAAACAATACATTA